>JAOZJS010000052.1:0-133538 GCA_025882695.1 Amerodectes protonotaria | reverse complement strand
ATCAAAACTTTGGAAAAAAAGTAATAGTGAAATCGATCGACAAATGTTCAGCGACAAACATTTCAGGTAGAAGGTTGGCAAGTTGGCGAACAAAAGAGATGGAAACAAGCTCTGTAAATGGTTCTTTAAATAATGGTTGATTAAATAATGATGATAATTATTATTAATTGATTGCTATTTCACATTTCAATCGAAATCAGTTCTATTCATCAAATCAGGGGTGCGCAACCTTTTTAATCAACGAGCCAATTTAAATTTTAAAATATTTTAGCAGGCCGCACATAAAGTAGTGTTGAATCTAAACACCTCCTATTCATCTTCGAACAAGAGAACAGAAACACTCCTTTTTCTGCTGTTCAAAATGTGTCTTGTCATCACATCAAATCACATAGGACCAATTAGAGAGAGGAATACACCCTCTTCCATTATTTATAATGTTTTCTCATAGGCGATCGCGAAAGCTGATCGCTTTTCATCTGCTTATAGTGTGAACAAGCGAACAGAAATACGCCTTCTTCTCCTGTTTATAGTGTGTCTCGTCATCTGGTCAAATCATCACTGGATCAATCAGAGGGCAAAACGGTTCTTATAGGCGTCAAACATATACAGACTTGTACTGGTTAAAGCTGCTCGCTTTTCTTCTGCTTATAGTGTGGACAAGCGAACAGAAATACGCCTTCTTCTCCTGTTCATAGTGTGTCTCGTCATCGGTACAAATCATCACTGGGCCAATCGAAGAGGAGTATAGCTTCGTCTCCTGTTCAGAAATGCTTGGTGGGCCGCACTAAAATGTTTGATGGGCCGCCTGCGAGCCTGCGCGGGTTGCCCACCTCTGCATTAAATGATGAATAATGATTCGAAATTTGAATTTCATATCTGATTCTGTAAGACTATAACTTGCAATAATTTTTAGGAAACATTCCCCTACTGTGAATGATTGGAATCTGAATTTGAATTCATCCAACTGTGCAATATGAATCACTCTTTCTTTCTGAAAATTCCGATGAAACGTACTAGCATGAATACATTCATCGCAATTGCAATTTGATCAATTCGATCAAGCGTTTCACCAAAAAAAACTCTGGCCTGGAACTTAATTGGGTAACCAATTGTGTTGCCATTAGTCTTGACCAGTGTCCATGTTGGGACATTGTCTATTTAAGATGGTCTCTCAATCTAATTTAGTCTGGGCGAATCGACCACAAATTTTTCTATCCTCCATGATCTCCGTTAAAGAAAAAAAAAGAGTGTTGTTCTCATTTTTGTCTTCAGTGATTAACGCGCTTGCTAGATCGACAAGTTGCTAAAAAAACCAAATTAGCTCAGCGGAACATTTAAAACAAGTTGTTTAACTTGATGAGGAAAACCTGCAAAGAGTTGGTCAGATGGTGGATAAATCGTGAGATGGACTCTAAGAATGAGCGATAGGGGGTGAATATAATAACCACATCCCAACATTACCAAAAACTCCTCCCTGTCCCCCACTTAAACACCTCCCAAACACTCTCTATCCGGTAAATGTTTTGTTTTCTTTGTATTTCGGTAATTGCCAACCGAAAGAAAGCTAATTAATTTGAAATCATTTCGGTAAACTGCAAGCTAGTGCAGTGCCTAACTGAATGGACCGAAATTCGAACCTTTCATCAAGATGATTGATATTTTTCTTTGGGATTTCTCCAAACGTTTAACAATGAAAAAAAGAAGAAGAAAGAAGCCTCCGAGATTCAATCTGTCTTCTGGAAATCTTCTCTTGGCCGAGATCGTTCCAAAGATAAGTGAAGCTCCAAAACCAAACAACACTTAGGATACAACACTGCCATTACTTAAGACAAATACCATATTATCCTGAAATCCTATCCCAACACACTCTAAGGAGATTCTTTTGCGAATTAATTATTACGAGCTGAAGATTAAATTAGAAAGCCAAGAAAAAAAAGAGATGAGATGTTGATTATGAAAAAAAATTCGATTGTGGCCTTAGTTATGTTTCACATCATAATCTTTATCTTATGCACGCAGATTTGCCTGAATCGTTTGAAGTCTCAAAATATTTTGAAAAAATGCGCGCGCGTGTGTGTGTTAAGAAACCCGAAACGAAAAGAAACGATGGTCATCCTTCTAAAGATAAAACCACTTTCGTAAAGAGGATCGGTTTGATTTATGAATACCGAAGAACATAAATAGAAATTGAAGATTCACGACAAACAAGAGAAACTTACATGCATATGAGCACCATTGTTAGGCGTTCCCATGAATATCCAATCAGTACGAATGGATTCAGAATCGATGGGAAGAAAATAAGGTTTTTGATAATGACTTCGAAGCTTGTTGGCGATTCTATGATCACAATTGCTCCTGTACGAAGATACGAAGATTAGCATGGAAACATCATCAATCGACCAGGGTTGAACCTACCACCCAATGTACCATGGCTTGGTGCCTTCGGTGTAATTGGCTCTTAATGGATCCATTCGAAACACTTCTTCTAAAGAACGAAATTCAGTTTTATAGGGGAAAAATTGGCAATTTTTCCTCCCTCGGCTATCACTCAATCGATCATCATCAAGGTAGAGTTTTTTGAAAAATTCAAAATTAAATACATGCGGTGCTGTCCAATTCACCATTGCATCGATAATCACCACAGGTATTTTAGTGTATGCATATCTGGATGATTGATTTGAAGAATTAACCTAGGTAGAAAACAATTGAAACTTACTTTTGGGCAAACGATTCCCGACTGATGGAATGAACACGATCAACTCTGGTGATGTTGCGACAAAATCCACAATCATTGGCAGGAACCAGGCCATTTTGAAGCCAACCAGGCAACGGAACCAAGCATCGATCCGAGTCGGATCTTTGTAGAGAATAACGAGCATAATTCATGGAAAACCAGAAAAGAACAAGCGAAACTAAAACACCGACTGCATGCGAAGCAGTTAGGAACGAAAAACGTCGCTTTTCCGGATTCAATTTCCGCAACGAAGATATTGAAAGAATATCTTGACGAGTTAGCAAACCTTTCTTGATTATCGGATCGTTTTTTATTTGATTTAGCCATTTATCTAGGCCTCTTTCAAATTCTGAAAACTTTCGTTGCTTCATCGTGATTGCACTGAACACACTGAACAACGAAACAAAGAGAAAAGATTCGGAAAAATTAGCGCGCCAAATTTTTTTGTCTGATTCTCGAACCGACTATTTGTACCGAATCGGAATTTCGAATTCTGGCTATTTATACTTTTTCGAAACGAGAACACAAATTACCATCACCATTAACTTTGGGCAAACAGATTTTTTTTATTATCAGATCATTTTCATGAGTTTCCGTTATATTTTTGTATGATTGATGATTTTAATAATTTGATCAATGATGTTTATTTGGAAACTTTGGCTGTTTAATCTTTATTAACAAGTTTACAAAAGAAATAGAAAGAGAGATAATCACGATTTTTTATGGGTTGCATGCGATCAAATTTTTCGTTTGTTTGAATAATGGATTTAGGATACCGTATATGGCTCCCATGTTCCTTGAACGTCAGGACCCGTATACAAAAACAAGGAGAATATATCAATAGAATTAGACAAAATCACTTTGACAGAATCAATCACAACATGGTTTGGGTACATAGAGAATCAACTACGAAAATTCTGGACTCTGATTTCAGGCACGTTTTTCGTTTTGATGTTATGAAATTAATTCGTATCAAAAAAAACAATAACAACAATGATGATGAAAATCCTATCACATTTTGAAAGAAGTTCAGAACATACAATAAAAACTAGATCAGCTGTAAAGGGAAGCAATGGTTGATGTTTAATTTTTGTTTTCGTTAATCAATTTTAGATGGTCTGGTCCTAGTGCTTCGCGGTAACCGTCCACTGCTTTCATTATTTGATGTGGTTGCTGGCTCGTTCAACCTCAAAAGTTCACGAACCAAACGGAATCTGCATAGGAAAAATTTCCAAACACAATACCATCCTTTTTTTGGACAGGGGAGAAAAAACTCCGTTAGGGATGATAAATTTGGGTTCTCGAATGTTGGAAACTCACCTAATAATATCAACAATATGACAAACAACACCGAACCAATGAAGATCACCGATGATAGTAAAAAATCGGCCATTTTCCGATAGAATTCCAGTTTGAGCAATTATAATTGGATCGATTTACTACCGAAAAACAATCAATGATGATGGTACCTGATGTGTTTGAAACAAGAACCAAAATATCAAATGCGCGAAGAATAAAGGCTGGTTTCTTTATTCAAAAATGCAAATAATTTCACCTTTAGTCATTAAAAATGGTCATCACAAAATTGAGGAAAAGAGGGCCATAAATCAATCAGTGGTACGACACAAACAAACACATGTAAGCAATGGGCGAATGCGAAAACAAAATGCTTTTATGTCGTCAGATTTTGAACGTTGATGAACCGAAAAAAAAACTAAACAAATCAATTAAAATAATTTTAACATCCGCAACAATACAGAAAAAATGGAACAAAGTTTTTAAAATGAGTACATCGTGATATTTAGTTTTTTCTCGTGTAATCAGACAATCACCGATCAAAAACCGAATACCACCAAATCACCAACAAACATTTTTTGGTGACCAACATTGTCAATATAGATTTTTCTTTCGAAATTTCAGGAGTTTTTTAATTTAGATTTTTTGTTTTGTTTTGTTTTATATTTGTTTGGAAAACGCGCGAAAAACTAAAAACAAACTTAAATCAACAGCAATAAAAACATCAACAGCAACATCAAGCAACGAAAATTATACAACAAAATTAAATGGAACACATATTTGACCGTCATGCATTACGCTATAAAACATTGAAACTTGTAAATGTGCATTTTTGAGATAATTTTCAAGCTTATCTCGATTATCCAAAATCCTACGACAAAAATCGATCATCTGCTCTGGCGTGATGTTGACTTCTTTATCCAAACAACCAAGATTGAATGTTTTCGAACACTCTTCACGAATTTTTCGTTCATGTTCCAAGTTGAATTTTTTCTTGTCCAACATTTGACTAGCTTTTTTGCGATTTTCCATGATAAATCTGATCAACAAAGTAACCGGACAACCTGCGGGTATTATAAAATCACCGGTCGGTGATAGCATTAATGGACCAGAATCGAATTCAACAATCAATCGATGTCCATCCAATGAATCAGGCCAATCGGATGGAAATCCGTGTTCATAATCATATTCACCCACGGAGCGAATTATTCGTTGCAGTTGATTGAAATATTCTTTAGCATTCCAAATATTATACTCTGGGTGGACTATTGATATGCTTCCCAGCAGATCTTTGGTGAAAAAATTCAAATTAAAACAGACCAACAGAAATCGTGGATCATGACCTACCGGAGAGTTGTTGTTCTGCAAACGGTATTTGTCTGACATAAAAATCGTATTTCTTGATAGAACGAATCAAATAGAGCCAATTGATGCGGACATCTTCGATGCTGAGTATGACTTGTCCTTCAAATCCGACGCCACTATGACGACTGAAAACAACTGTTTTTGATCGTAATCGCTTCATATCTTCTGGATGTTGTTTGGAAAGTGTTTGTAAATTTTTCAAAGCTCCTCGAATATGGTTGACGGTCCAATTACAATTCCATTGTAGGTCCATAAGATCAAGTTTTTCGATCAATTCTTGTTTGAGTTTCTCCAAATCCATACGAATCGGTAGGCTAGCTTCAAGTTTATTAGATGCTATTTGATAATTGTCCTGCAACCATTCACTGAATTTTGTTTCCATTTTATTCTTGAAATATTCTGCTTCCATTTCTTCAAAAAGGTCTTTTGAGTAGAAAAATTCATTCGCATATCTGCCATAAGGTTTTGGTTCTGTTTGTTCATTCATTTGTGGATTGATTGTCGATTTGTTTCTTTTCACCGTTGTAGATTCTTGGCCTATTTTCTTGAGATAATCCGTAGGAAGTGAGCATTGTGATAGAATCCTGAGGATGAGGCATTTTAGTTTATAATTTTAGCAAATTTATATGCTTTCAAAACAAACCGATGTACAGTGGTCGATATATTCTCTCTACTATCCAATTTGATGTTGACTTTTTCAAATTTGGTCGATTTGGTAAGATCAGACGAATTCCTAAGGTAGAATGTGATTGTCTCTTCTCGATGTACCCAATTTGTTTTGCCATCATTTTTATCACCAAAGAATTCATTCAATTTTTTCAATGATATTTCATTGGTGTTTTTCTCAATCGGATGATTCCAAAAACGATCAGGATGTACAGTGAATATAAATGGTCGTAAAGCGGTGGCTAATTCTTGGCTAGTCATTCTTAAGCCAGAATGTATCAGCTTTCTTGAGGTGAAATTCAATGTTATCAATGGTTGTTTGATAATCGGATTGATAGTCCATAAAGTTTTAATGATTGGCTTCATTATTACTGGATCAAGTTGTTTTGATTATGTTGTTTGCTCAATTTTTGATTCTCTTGCTAATCGTGGATTTTTATTTCATATCACGTTGATGGCAAAAAACGTGGTCATTTAAAACTGATACTGATGCTGAAAATGAAGCACTTTTTTTAATTTGTTTGTTTATTTTTTTAGCGCGCTAACATCATCAGATGATGTACAGTTTCACTTTTGTTCTGCAGACTTTTTATGATTTTCAATGTAGCCTTTCCACAGCAAAAGTGTAAACAAGCTCTTATTACTACATGAGAAGTTGCGCAAAATAACATATGAATGGCATCGGATTTGTCTGTATTTGTTTTGATTTTTTTTCGCACTGGAAATCTATAAAAATTATCTGTTTTCCAAGATTTTCTCATAATCAATTTTGGCAAAATCAAAATCTACAATAATCCAAATAATCATCTTAATGGGACCAGTCGAAAAAACTACTAAACGCAATCATCACGATCCTGTTAATTGTGTTTGTTTTGATCGTTGGCCACCTCCTGCCCACATCTTTATTTTTCGATAATGTCCATAAAAGTAACTAACTGGATACAACTACCTGGAAAAATCAAATGATTGCAAGCAATGTATTTCAGTATTGTGCAATATTTCTATGCTTCTCACGTCTCCTTTCAGAGAATGATTCGACGACCAAAAATCCACTAGTATTTTGTCAAGGACTCATCCAGAATGATGATGATTATAATAATGGATACTAATAGTGATTATCAATCGATGAATTATCGAATGGAAGTTTATCCGAAATGTTGGTCGTCTTTGGATTTCCTACCATGAATGACTCAGTTCATTTTGATAGCTATGTTTGTGCGATTCGTCCGGCTGCACATCGTTGTAGCACATCCAATTTGGATTAAATTTGTGCAGTTTTAGCTGCAGCTGCGTCTTTCATTTGTTTTATTGCTATATTTTCTGCTGCATCAGAAAAAAAAACAAAAACAAAATATTTATTTATCACTTGTGTAACGAGTCAGGCGTTGCGTGCATTCAATCATTTTAGCATTTTGTTTGGATTGGTAAATTTTACAGAATAAATAATCGGGTATCAATCAAGATTCGAAAACACCAACAAATTAAAACTTGAACTAACTATGATGATTAATCAAAGATGATTCATAACAATGCAACAACAGAATCCAAAATGACCATGAAGATGATTACCATCAATACAATTTATGAACAAGCATCGGAAATTGGTGAACATTTTAAAAAATTAATCGAACTTTTCGGCGCGGAACAATTCACCACGTTGATCCCATGTGTTGTCAAAGTTTTGGAGAATCTTGAAGAAGTCTCACAGCAACGAAATGAATGCATTAGCTTGATTGATAATTTGCACATACAAATCGAAGAACTGCAAAAAGAACAACAAAAACGTAAAGAAGAGCAGTCAAAATATCAATCAGAGATTGAAGACATTGATGAATTGTGGCGCAAAGAAAATGTTAAGCTTGAACAATATGTAAAATATCTGAGAAATGAAAACAATCGATTGTTGTTTAAAGCTAATGATAAACTATCTCATTCATTGATAGGTATTTTTTGGTTGATTAAATTTTTGATAAAAGTCTTACAATCAAATCTTTAATGATGCGACATTTTTGTATCACTTCCAGATTTGAAGTTGGATGATCAACAACAAAAATCAAAACAATGTTCAAAAGAGCTACAGAACATGCACATTGATCAGTTGAAAACAAAAATGCGTATTTTGTCCAACGAATTGGAATTAAGAGATGATGAGAACCGCAATCTTAGGACAGAGAACGACAATCTTATTCAGGAGAATAAAAATCTTCGGAATATAGTCGCACAATCATTGAAGACAATTCTGGATGCTGAGGAACAAAACGCTCAAGACAAATCTGTTGATATACAACCTGAAGATGAAATGAGAAACCAGATCAAATTTCTGGAAGATAAACTTTGGATGTATCAATGCCAACTTGATAAATTATCGAAATTAGAATCTGTAGATAAAGTTATTAATCAAAGTGATAGCAATGAAAGTTTAGATCAAGAATTAAATTTGATGAAAATGGAGGATCTGCCTGTTCAGGGTCCGATTCCCAAAGAACCGGATGAAAAAATTTTCGAATTAAGAAACAAACGGAAAAATGGCAGCCGAATATGGTCATTTTTTCCTAGACTCACAAAAGCTCTGATAGCTAAGTAAAAAGCACTAGCATAAATGTGATTTTCGCGTTATTCATATTTTTACAGTTCTTTGTCTTAATGTTGTTATACAATCATGTTCATATTATCATAATAAAACACGCAGATATTTAATCTTTTTTTACTAATAAAATTTGATTTTGAATTTGGAGCGCTTTCTGTTTAGGGCCTATCGAATATATCGAACGAGTATCGATATATCGATGTATCGATATCGGTCTGCCTGTCTGCATTATCAGCTTGGTGCAAGCTGTTTTCGTTGTCGCTGCCATGAAACAATGATTTTACAATGATTTTACAATGATTTTTGTTCATTGTTTAAAAATGGTTCTTTTTTGAGTGTTTTATTTTGAAAAAGCTCTCATCTTGACGCAGAGAGCAATTGTTGATTACCATCCTGGTCCATGCATGGCCCTCGATGGTTTATTTGATTCGATTTTTTCTTTTTCCTGTGTTTCAAATCATTATAATTTCAGGTTATTTAGATACGTGTTTCAAAAAAATCACATTGATTGCGTCACATCTTTTGACAAAAAGTGATAAAAAATCTACCGCAATAATGATTCTGATCTTATGCCTAAATCATCATTCAAATTGCAATTTTCCACCGAGAAAATGAAATCCAATCAAAGTATGTAAAAAATGTTTTAATTATTTTGAAACTTGAACGATTATTTAAATCGTTGTAAACTCTTCAGAATTCAGCAACAATCATCAAAGATATGAGTGAAAATCAAATATCCAATTATTTTGTAGTATCTGGTGTATCCGAATCTGATCACCAATTCCAAAAAGATACTAGACAACAATTGGATCCAATCATCGATATTGCTGTGATAAATCGAAGCAATCATGAACCGGTACCAAATGGTTACAAGTGTGTTGAAAAAACACCGTACGGACATGAAGCCAACTTGAATCATGGTTCAATACAAGGCTCCAAATTTTTCATATGCTACAAACGTGGCCGCGAAAAACCACCATTGTTGGATATTGGTGTGTTTCATTGTGACAGTACGGAACGTGTTAGTAGTGAATGCACAGTCATCAAACGTACGCCATCCGGATTCTCAGCCAATCTTAATAATGTTGGTTCAACCAAAATTTATCTAACATTGAGAAGATCCACTAAATTAACACCATTCAATCAGCTAGTCGTCACTGATATTTGTGTCATATTGACCAGCAAGAATGAATCTCCACCACATGCATTTTGTTTGATTGACAAAAATCTCAACAAAGTATGACTATTGATTTGTATCATATGTTGAACTAATTATCTTGAATTTCTTATTTCAGGGTTATTTTGGCTATGGATCAGATGCTTATCTGTGTTACAAGAAAACATTAGATCGGCCACCACGTCTACTTTACAATCCTGTAATAATTGATCGTTATCCATACGAAGAGAATCCTGAGTATTCATTGCCACAAAATTTGCCTTTATTCTGTCTTCCAATGGGTGGTTCTATTGAATGTTGGTTCAAAAATGAATTACTTCCACCATCATCATCTGCATTCATATTGACTACAAGTGTCGGTACAAAAATCTATGCCACATCTTTGAATTATCATGAAAAAATTCAGCCCCAATTACTGACTAAAGAAGAATTGGTTGAATTAGAATTCATCTCGGAAAATCAAGATTTTAATGATCCTGTTATTCTTCGGAAAGCTGCGGAAACAAAAAGTATTCAAAGGATAAAATCATTGTGCGTTCTCTCACAATGGCCATTTTTTGATCAGTTCAAAAGTTTTCTGAGTTTCATCTATAAAAATTTTGTGGAAAAACCATCGGAAATTCCAATCGAACATTATGTGTTTCATTTTATGCAAAGCATTCCATTTCCATCTCCGGATCGACCTAATATAATGGTTATTTTAGGTCCCACTCATCATGTTGAATTACTTTTTCAGCAAACATTCGATGATTTTCCCATTCCATCCAATGGTGCCTCGTTTAAAAAGCTGTTGCAAAATTTAGGCCCAGAAAATTGCCTATACTTATTGTTGTTTGTGTTGACTGAGCAAAAAATCCTATTGCATTCATTACGATTGAGTATTTTAGCCGAACTTGCCGAAGCTCTAGTCGCCATGATATTTCCTTTCAATTGGAATTGCCCTTATATTCCGATCTGCCCTTTAAACTTGGCCGGCGTCCTTAACGCTCCATTGCCGTTCATAGTTGGAATATACTCACAGTATTTTGATCATTCTGAGCCCCCATCCGATGTTATATCGATTGATTTGGATACTAAAGCTATTTATCTGTCGGACACGAAACGAATTCTAAATCCTAAATTAATGCCCAAAAAAGAAACGCGTCATCTTCAGGATCGGTTGGAAGAAATTCACCGAAGAATCGAGGACGTTGACAAAATGAAAGAAATGGATAAACAAACGCGCAGAAAATTTGAGAAACAGTTCGAGAAAGAAATTCAGGAAGCATTTCTTTTTTTTATGGCTAGTATATTGAAAGATTTCCATCATTTCCTCAAACCAATCACAGCAGCACCTAAAGTCGGTGCCACCGACCCCTCTTCATTGTTCGATTTTGATGGTTTCCTGCAGGCTCATGAAGCCAACATTAGTTTCTATACACAGCTGACCAAAACTCAAATGTTCACAAAATTCATCGAAGAACGGTCTTTGGTTTCCGATAAAAACATCAGTTTAGCTTTCTTTGATGATTGTATTGAAAAAATTGAAAAATATGAAAAATTGAACCTGAAAAAAGGTTCTAAATTGAATTTGCTGAATTTTCACGATCCAGATAAATCATCGAAAACCGTTTTTATATCTATACCGTTTTCCAACGCTGAATTTGGCCGAAATCCCGAGCCACGATTATTTGATGGTCGATTCCAGAAGGAATTGTTCCGAAAGTAAGCCGGATAGATGGGACAATCTTCAAAATGTTGACTGGTTTTTTCTTCCATTTTTTTTGCAGATTGGAAAATGAGTATCCAACCAAAGCAGTTGTAGTAAAACCTTGTTCATTGAACGATTGTCCAGATGGTTTAGAGTCTGGATTAGATTCCGAATTGCAATGCTATGCGTATGCTAAACGAGCTAAACATGAAGTACTGAAAGCATTGAAAATTGCTCAACAATCTCGCCGATCTTCAAGTGAATGGGCCAAATGTCTGCTGATCAACGCTTACAGTCTTTGGTTTACGCATTTTCCGGCATTCTCGTATGAATTAGGCGTCAAAATAAATAACAAAGCGGGATGTCTGGGAGAGATTAAACCATTATCGATTGCATATCGAGCCTTGCAGCGTATGCAAATGATGGATTTTTCTGTACCGGACGAATTTTGCTATAGGATCTTGATGATTCTATGCATTATCCATTCGAGGCCAGCTTTGGCAGTCAAAATATTTTTAGATATGAAAAAATATAACGTCAAATTGAATGCAATCACTTACGGTTATTACAACAAGGCAGTTTTGGATGGACATTGGCCCACTATCTCGACAGACTGTCAAAAAAATGCCAAATGGATAAAGTTGTTCAACGTGATTAGAGTTGTGCTTCATTTTAAGCGACACATCAAAAGCTTAAATCTAGAATCCTCTTCTGATCCTCCAATTTTAGTTGCCGAAACAGTTGGTGTACGAAAAAAATTTACTTTTAGTTTTACCGGAAAAGCTGGCAACTCAGTGAATCATAGCCATGAAGTTATAATAATGGACTATTGTCCTTCAGCAGGATTATTATGGATTCCCGATCGATTTGTTTACCAGGATGAAAACCAGGGCAAAAAGGTGATCAAATTGAATAAAAATAGGAAAAAAAGGAACAAAAGTGGAGATGCAAAAACAAAAAATATTTCCAAAGAAGAACTGAACAAACTTTTGGATGATCTGATGAAATTCAAGATTGTCAAGCTGAATAATGTGGAGCAAAAAATTTCAAAGATAAAGGTTGCTCCAGAAGCCACAACGATTGCTAGCAAACCCAAATTGTTGAGCAAAGATGAATTAGGAGAATCGTCCGATAGCATTTCGGAAAGGAATCGATTATTCTCCGATAGTTTTGTAGCGCCTTTGAAAGAAACATTGGTCAATATAGATTTTTCCAAAAGTCCTGTGGCGGATAGATTGCGGTCCAGTTTCAGAATAGCGAAAAATTTCACCAAATCTAAATATAGTTTTGCTCGATCTACTCTTTATGATTCAGATAAGAATATCAACCGGATGAGTTCATTGTTTGGCAAATCAGAAGCCAATTCTGCTAAGGTAAAGACTGAGGATGACCTTGTGCGAATTCCACCACGATTACCTCGATCGTCTACGCTGCCCCAATGGCTTGAAACCTCGAAAGCATCAACATTGTTTTCCACACCAGTCAATGAAACGATGAATGAAAAATCACAGTTTCAAACATACGGAATGGGCTCCCCGTCTGATTATTTTTACTCTACATTCAAATCGATCGGAGGAAGATTCAGTGAATTGAAATTATCGTTAGGCGGTAATGTCGGCACTAATTCTCCGGTCAAGTTCAACATGGTCAATGCAGTTGCTTCTCGTTTGAATTTCAAGAATGATGATGAAAACCTCAATCAATCTATTGATAATTTATTGGATGCATTCGATGAAAATTCATTCCATATGGAAAAATATCAAAGTATTTTGAATGAATACTACAGTCAACCATTGTTTGCATTGATGGATGATCCGACGCCACCGCAGATAATCGCATTATCTGTTGCGATGATTTCCAGCACCATTTGTCGAAAATGTAATTCAATAATCTATGATGAGGAGATTATGTGCAAATGGTTTGCAGATGATTCCGATTTGAATACCTCATGTATTCACTGTAAAACAAAGTTTGTACCATCTTTGACAATCTGCGTTAAGGTATGTAGGGTTCTCTTGTGAAATTCGGAATTTAAATTCGAATCATCATTCGAATGGTATAGGATTATCGAAATGCCGAGAAAAGCTGCGAAAATTGGGATCCGATTTCGGTGCCTTACCTAAGCCCTTTAGTTTTGCGTAAAGAATTGGAGAATATTTTGAATGCTGAAAGTTATTCTAGTCTGATTCGGCCAAAATTTGTAGACAATCATCCGATCGTTTACTGGAATTTGGTTTGGTATTTTATGCGTTTGAATCTTCCTTCTTATATCAATGGTTTAGCATTGACTTCTTCCAAACTGAATTCTCCGGAAAAAATTCAGGTAGCAATCGAATATTCATTATTCAGAGGATTAATTTTCTGTTTTATCCGATGCTCAGTTTGTAGAGGAAAATCAATTTGACTTTAAAAATGTTTCGGTGATTGGTTTGTGGGATGATGAAAAATTCTATGAAAGCATGCCGCTTCACCATAAATGGTTGAAAGTGGTCAAAATCGACCAAAATGATTTGGATCCAAAATGGTCGGATTTTAAAAACCTCTGTGAAGAATTAGTCGAATTGATTAGGGAAAAAAATCTGACCAAACCGATACAATTTTTGATATCAGAAAGAAGTAAACGAATGAAACAAAGCGGGACCAAGCAACAGGCCAGTCTGTACAGGGAATTGCTATTTTTGAATTTGCTCCAACATCCACCTGCTTTGGACTGTGGTAAATTTTTTTTTTGAACATTTCTCTAGTTTAAAAGTAAGGACTAAATCTCGACATTTTGTTTCTAGATTCGTTTGACGAAGAATATCGAAATGCTTTTGAATCGTTAATTTCAAAAGATAAAGAATCGCTGCTACCGATCGATGATCCATTACCGAAGGAGGCCATTTTTTGCCGTAATCTTTTCAAACCCCTGTCATTATTAAATGTTGGCCAGATTGTGGTGAAACAATAATCTGAATCATTGTCAATTCTTGCATTTTTGCCTGCAAAACTGTTTGGTTTTTATTAAAAGTTTTTGCTTTTTAACTATTTGTGTTTGTGTTCCAAATTCTTTGCTTATCCTCTTTGAATCTGGCGCTTTTTTGTGCAAAATTTGAAATTTGAAAAAAATATATGTTGACTATACTGCCATCTGTGGTGGATGGCAAGCACACACAATGGTTCAACGCAATTTGATGTTAACAAAAAAAGAAGCGCAACGAACGAAGGAAAGAGAGAGAGGGAGAGGGAGAGGGAAAGAAGAGAAAGAAAGAAAAACTTTTGGTTTTGAATGTCAGGTGCTGTCTGCAAGAGTGCTTGTTTGCATGCTGCTATCGCCTATTGTTGCTGCTGCTTCTGCTATTGGCTGAAACCGATTGGTTGATGCCCAAAACACACTCAAATACACTCAGAGTGAGAAGAAATATAAAGTAAGCAGATAATAAAAAAAACGCATGCACACCTCACAAAAGAAATTCACTTCAATCAATTTGTGACTAAACACCACACATACATTCGACAACTCCGAGTAAAACCGATTTATAAAAAAGGCAGCAACACCATCAATTATAATTTTTTTTATTTTTTCTCAATCTTTCGATACAATTTTCTTTTCTCTTCCCCTCTCGCTCTCTCCCGCTTTCATAAACTCTTTGTTCTTTATTCCTCGAAGCCTTAAAAACAATTTTTTTCTCATACCACAACAAATCGAAATTTGATTTTGTAAAAAAAAATTATTATTACGCCCAGTAACATTCTCAGTTCTCATTTAAATCAACTTTTACATTCGAAAAATTGTTCGTTTTGCGTGTTCTGTTTTGAAATTTTGAAAGTATCAAGTATTTGAGAATGCCTACTGCTGCCAAAGTTGAAAGGATCAATGCTTCTGGCGGTGTAAATGCCAAGTGTAAAATGACCAATAATAATAATGCCAACAATAATCAAGCAACAAACCAGCAGCAGATTCAACAAGATACTAGCAAAATCACCAGCACCATTATCGAGAAGAAAATTCGTAATTTGGAAAAACGAAAGGTTTGTCACATTTATCATCTTTTAATTTTTTCTAACTAATCCTTAAAATTTGAACGCATTTTCAGGCTCGCCTGCTCGACATCAAAGCTTTGGAAGACAAAGGTCAACAATTAGAACCGGAACAAATAACGGCTGTTAAAAAATTAGATTCAGTAGTGGAAATGATCGAAATGTTAAAGGAGATTAATAAAAATGTTACCGATGGTCTTAATGAGCACGCCAAACAGGTGAAAAAACAACAGAAAAAAGAGCAACAGGAAAAATTGATTGAAAGAAATAATTTAGAATTAGAACGTATCAAATTACTTTTGCGTATTCATAAAATATTGCCTGGCATTTCTTTGATTAGAGAAAATTTGCCTAAATACCAAAACGATTCACCGATCGTAAGTAGTCGAGTATTGTTCTAATCATTTAGATTGAAATTAACATGTTAAATTTCCCAAGGAATTTGATGAAAAACTTTTTGAAGCACTGAAAACATTAGCCCGTCATCCTAAAGACGATGAAAGTGATTTCAATGTTTATGCGGAAAAATTTGTCATGATTCTCGATGGTAACAAAAAAGAATTCACCAATGGATTATCTTATTTGGACATGAAAGAATGGTTCATAAAAATGAGCGAACTCAGAATTATGGAAAATATTCAAACAGTTCCGGTTTCCAGCGAATCTGCCGCAAATGTCATGGAAAATAGCGACATTGATGTTGAAACCAAACATCGTGGTGATGCTGGCCCAAAAGAATCTCAATCAAAAATCGATGACAAAAAAGTTGACGATAGCGGCAAACTGGGGCCAAATAAACCAATGAAATGTGTTGAACCAGCTGATTTGCAAAAAGCTGATCCAGCAGTGATCGCATGCAGTGGTTATACATATCCTTTTCAAAACAATGTCAATTGCCCAGCAAATTTTCTACCACCAAGCCATCCCAATCAATCTGCCGCTGTGTGTGGCGCTGGAATGGAGTTCCCTGTGGCTGCCATTTATTCTAATGTATCGATGGGTGGCTCAATCCCAACCCAAACATTCACCAATCAAAACTTCAATAGTTTCGTACCAGCAGCACAACAAGCAGCAATAACAGAGACAGCAAGAAAAACCCAACAACCACAACAACAGCAACCGGTTCAAATGTTTCAAGAAGCACCAGTAATCATGACACCTGTATCGATGGCCGGAGATAAAGCATCCATGGTTTACGCGCGTGATGTTGCGTTGAATGGGCGAAATATTCCAGCCACCAATGGAGTGGTTAACAACAATATCCTGGAAACAGCAACAGCAATAGCTTCGAACACCACCGACAAGGCGATGAATGAAGATATGAAGGCAACTAGTCAACCAGAGAATGATGCGAAAAATCACGATAATCATACCAATTTGAATGGTCATAATAGCGGCGGTGTTAATGTTGGTGGTCATTACAACAATAATAACAAACAACGCACCAATAATTACCGTGGTAACAACTCCAATCGTGGAAACAACCCTGCTCGTAATTATCCTGCTAACCAGAACCTGAATCGTGGCCGTAATGCTAAACCTTTTCCTCAAACTGGCATGTTTTTCTCCAATAACAATGGCGTAGCATCACCAGGACAAGGCGTTGCCCAACAACCGGCAAACTTTACACCAGCCAACAATCGACCCATAAATCAAAAGCAACAGCAACAAAATGGTGGAGGTATGGCGATTGTTCGAGGAGGATTTCCATATCCTCGTTCTAATGAACCACGAGCTCACAGCAACAATATCCGCAATAATAATCATTTCAATCCTAATCAAGGACCAAGTGCCAACACCAGCCTAGTTTCCAAGTAAAAACAACACCTTCTGCGAAACGGAAATCGTATTTCAGAATGTACAAAATATGACTAAAACATTGTACGAGAGCATGTGAATTGTGAAAAAAAGAGAGAGCCAGAGTTCAATTTTTGCTCAAAATTAATTCAAGGGTCTATCTTTGGCCCAGGAAATGAGAATAAAATTATAAATTTTCAATCTGTATTTCTCTTTGAATAAAAATTAAACAGAATCATTAATATCATAGATAATCCTAGTACAAACTACTCTAATTTGGTCTGGAATGGTCACGTGATCATTTTTTGCAGCTAAAAATGTCCTCTCCAGAACCATCGATCACATGTTGAAGAATAAGAACTGTTTTGTAGATCTTCGAATGAATCCACAAGTGTTTTAGATGGAAGTGAACATAAAAAAAAGAAGCCAGAATAAAGCATTGGACCGCCTCCGAGATCTGAATCCTTGTTACGACGAATCATTGGCTTCATTGCGTTGTCAAGAACAAAGAGGCAAGGATAGTTGCGGACAAGAGATTGCTGATTACAAAAATTGCCAAAATTTTTGGAATAAAGTTCACGATTTAAGAAAGCATCTTCAAATTCGACCTTACACTCCGATTGGCGAAGACCGAGAAAAAGTAAAGAATATTCTTCAAAGAACCAGAAACATAGAGGATACATTGTTGGAAATCAATAAAATCTATAAAAATTCCGAGCAGCAAAAGCAATGATTCTGTCGATTCGAAATTGTTCCCCAAAGTTAAAGCACAGCATTCAGAGATGTTTGGTTTCCAATTTCACATCTCTTAGCAATCATGTTAACAATTTGACCACACAATTCAAGAAACCATTGTTCAGGTCATTCAAGGAGAAGAAAGGCCTTTTTGGACATCAAGTATTGGCCGATTCGAACGGTTTTTATGTGTTCCGCCAGGAAGCCATCTATCATGCTCGACTTTTGGTGAATGAAGCCGTGTCCCCTGATCGTCAGCGAAAAATGGTGCAAATATTCGACGAACTATCTAATTGTTTGTGCAAGGTTGCCGATCTATCTGAATTTATTCGCATTAGTCATCCAGATCCAAAATATTCCCTGGCCGCTGAACAAGCTTCTGTGGCCATCAATGCAGAAGTTGAAAGATTAAATACGAATCGTGCTTTGTATGATGCATTGTTGAATGTGGTTAAACATGGTGATACTGTTCCTACGACAGCAACAGATGATTATGTTGCAGAGCTGTTTTTGTTCGATTTTGAACAATGCGGAATTCATCTTGATAGCGATGTTAGAGATGAGGTTGTACGGCTTAATGAACATATACTGCATGTTGGAACATATTTCATGCATGGAACAACCAAACCTAGAATCGTGCCTAAGAATGAAGTGCCTAAAAGGCTGTGGGAATGTTTCCAGACCGATGGTAATAAGGTGATCATTTCGGGTCTGCAAAACGAATCCAACGATGCTGAACTTCGAGAGGTTTCATTCAAACAATTTCTCAAATACGATGAGCACCAAGAACAACTCCTACTGGAGTTGCTTTATTCGCGGTTAAAATTGGCCAAAATCTGTGATTTCAATTCGTTTGCACATCGAGCCATCAAAGGGAGCATTGCCGGTCAACCCGAAGTTGTTTGGGATTTAATCAACACAGTCAACACTATGGTAAGGCCCAAATCCGAGGTAGATTTTCAACAAATGCTACAGTTGAAATGCAAAGACTATTCGATCAATTCGAATGAAAACGATCCATCCACCAAATTGCAATTGATGCAATGGGATGTTCCATACTACACACATAGTCATAAGCTGCAGAAATTCGGTGCAGACATCCACAAAGCTAGCCCTTACTTTTCCATTGGTAGCTGTATGGAAGGTTTGGATTTGATTTTCAATTCCATATTCAAAGTTGAATTGCGTATAAGCAATACGGATGAAGAAGATTTGTGGCATCCGTCGGTGATTAAATTAGCTGTTATGGATTCATCCACCCGACAAACTTTGGGCTACATTTATTGCGATTTTTTCATCCGTCCCAACAAACCTTTTCATGATTGTCATTTCACCATTCAGGGAGGATGTAATTTGCCCAATGGTATGCTGTTTTGGTCGCCTTGATTGTCAGTGGTTGCATTTTTCTGTTTTTTATTTTCAGGGGAATATCAACTGCCCATAGTTGTAATGTTTTTGAATTTTCCCGCCGCAACATCATCTTGTCCAACCCTATTGTCACCGTCGATGGTGGACAACCTGTTTCATGAAATGGGCCATGCAATGCATTCAATGTTGGCTCGTACACCGTATCAACACATCACCGGAACTCGGTGTTCGACAGACCTAGCCGAAGTTCCATCAATCCTCATGGAGCATTTTGCTAATGATCCACGAGTGGTGTCCAAATTTGCCAAACATTTTCAAACTGGCCAATCGATACCGGAAAATCTTTTACAAAGTTGGATTGAATCCAAACATTTGTTCAACTCTAGCGATCTACAGTTGCAGGTGTTTTATTCAGCTTTGGATCAATTCTATCACAGCGACAATCCATTGAAAAATTGTAAAAACTCCACAGAAGTTTTAAATCAGATACAAAATCAATATTATGGCATCCCCAATACATCCAACACATCATGGCAATTGAGATTCGGACATCTGGTGGGCTATGGTGCCAAATATTATTCATACTTGGTATCAAAAGCAGTGGCTAATTCTATCTGGAACAAACTATTCATCAATGATCCGTTTAGTTTGTCGGCCGGACAATCCTATCAGAAGAATGTTCTGGCCCATGGTGGTGGTAAACCGCCCAAACATATTGTTGAATCCATATTGGATCGGAAAATCAGCGCTCAATTCCTAGCAAAATCATTATTAGATAAATGTTGACATGCATATTTTCTAGTCATATTTTTTTTCGCTTGTTTCAAATGAATATTCTAAATCAAACTTTTATTTTTTTTTTGCAAACGTTGATTGTTAATTACTATCATTGATTATGATACAAAATTTCAGGCGTTTTGGTGTGTGAAGTCGTGAATTATTACATCATCACCTGCAATCAATTTTAATGTGTGTGCATCTGTGGTGAATTTCACTAATATACTTCGGATGAATCATCCTCGTTAAGTGAGAACAATATAGTTTCCACGAATAAAAAAACTGCAAATATTAAGCTGTTCTTTGGATCAAAATGACATGATTAATATTTTTTTTTTACAAAATCAAGTTTTCTCAAATAAAAAAACCAGGATAAACTTTTACACATCCAGATCTGATGATTATAATCTTGATTTGACAACAATACCATTGGTTTTGGTACCAGTTGTGGTATCAGTGGATACTGCAATGCTTTTCATTTCGGTGCGTTCCTTGAAGAATCCTTGCGGTGTACGACATTCACGCACCGTTATGGTGGTATGATTGGTGGTCACATCGGTGACCATAATATCATCGACAATTTTGTTGTGTTTGCGCCAAAATTCTGGCGGTGGTCCAAACGAAAAATTACTTAGATTATCAGTTTGCGGTGCTTCATTCTCATCCGGTTTGATCTTCATTATGGATTGTTCCTTTTTTCCCGCGCTTGTCTTATCATTTTCAGCAGGATCTGGCGTATTGATTTTAATTGGATTTTTGTTAACCTATTTGGATAAAATGAAACATGATCATTATGAATATCAATAGCAAAGAATCGATCATCAGAACGAGATGACAGTTTACCTTTTCTGAATCACTTTTTTTAGAGTTAGAAACGTTTTTGTCCACACCGTTTTCGTGATCACCATTTCTTTGGTTATTTCGTTGATCATTTTTATTCGCTTGATTTGTTGTTTTTCCTGCTTTATTATTATTACTTTGTTTTCTAACAGATACGGTGGTGGTGGAAGACTTTCTTTTGCTTTTGTTATATTTATTGATGCTAGCATTTGATTTGTCATTTTCATCATCATCGTCTTTATCGTCATCTTCATTTTCATCATCATCACCATCAGCCTCAACTCCTTCATCATCATCTTCGTCTTCATCATCATCTTCATCATCTTCGTCCATTTTGGTTGAAGTGTCATCAATGTTTTTGGCAGATTTTGAAGTTGTGGATGATCTTACTCTTGAACGGTTTGCATTTTTCCTCTTTTTTTGGCCATTTGCTACGAATGCATCAATCAATCTACGATCTAGAATATTCTCATCTGGTTCCCATGTGTTGTATCTATGCGACCATCCTTTCCATTTGACATAGTATTCCAGCCGTTTATTTTTGAGCCTTTTCTTCAGAATACGTTCAGCAGCAAATACTCTCTCACCTACGGCGGATAATTCCATAAGGGATTCGATTTCTGCTATCTCGTGTTGATTAATTTTGGATCCGGGTTTGATGGGAACTTAAGTGCACGAAAAAATCCAAGCTTTTTTCTTCGATGTTTAAAAAAACATGAAGCAGAGTCTTGTCAATATTTTGCGAAATAGTCACTACAACAAAAATTGAAAATCTGAAAAATTCATGAAAAAAAAATTGATGACAACTGATGACTCGGAAACAGAATGATTCGAAATGAAAAATTATCTTTCTGATACGCACCTTAATCAAGTGATATCTGTGGAAACGAAAAAAATTAATGCTAATGAAAAGACATCAAAATAATAACAACGACATACACAATTGAAATGGTAACTAATGCAATAAATGTTGTTCGATGCGGTTCTACACACTTACTCTTCTTGCATAAAAGTGGAGTAGACGAATAGCTTGTTGTGGTGAAACGAGGGGCATTGATGTATGATGCAGCTGGCGCTCTAGCAGTTTGTTGTTGTTGTT
Organism: Amerodectes protonotaria; assembly: GCA_025882695.1. NCBI lineage: Eukaryota > Metazoa > Arthropoda > Arachnida > Sarcoptiformes > Proctophyllodidae > Amerodectes > Amerodectes protonotaria. The sequence continues at coordinate 111,387 of JAOZJS010000052.1, read as the reverse complement.
GTTGTCGTTTATTGTTCTTGCTTGCTGCTCGTTGGTTGGTGGTTATCACACATTTATATCCTGTAACTTCCTTCTTTTAGCTTCGGTTTTTTTCGTGTAAGCGCGCTTTGTGTGGGAAAAAAGAGAGCGCGCGCCAAATCATCATCAACAAAAAAAAAGGAGAACAAGAAATTTGATAAAAAAAATGCCGTACGTATTCTATGAGTGGCGAGCAGCGTTATTTGAATTTGTCGGTTGTGATTATCATTTCTCTGTTGATTGTCAAAAATTGCCGGATTGCCGAAGTCAATACCGGTAGACCGAATAAGATTCTAAAAAGGAAAAGATGCTATATTTGCCCTATTAAAATATCTCGAATGATGCTTCACCACCATCATTATCTGACTGTAAAATTTCGATGATTCAAATAAAGTTTTTCGTACAGCGATTAGTTGTAATCGAATCGTGTATTTTTTTTGACAAATCCAATCGCTTATTTCTATAGCGTCCCCTCCTATAAAAGCCTTGAAGTATGCTAATAGATACAAATGTGGGCAGTGGCTATTGACAGAGGGGCCAATCAAAAATCAGGAAGGAAAAAGATGCAAATAGAAACCACTAGATGGTGCTGTTTTGGAAAAAAAAATTCGAAAAAAATGTCTCAATCTAAGAAATGAAGGCAGTTTTCAATCGAAACGCGATTTAAATTTTAATAAATTTTAATTAATTATCATATTTATATGGAATTAAAATCAATTAGAAACAGGTGTAAATCAATCACACACTTGTAATAAAATAACCAGGTAAATTATGGCATCATTTGCCCATCTTTTTTCCAAGGTAAAACTTATAATTAGGCAGTGAAACTATTCGGTTAAGTTTTTCGTCTAATTCCGGTGTTATCGAATCAAGAATATTTTGATATTGTTGCGGCAAGGGTATTTGTGGTTGATGTAAATGTTGCTGCGGCAAAGATATTGTTGAAGATTGTTGCAATTGAGATGATTTTGAATGATCTCTTGGTTTAGATCTTGAAATAGAATTATAAGCAGGCCATTCTGATAAAACTGCTTCCTGTTGTTGATGCGCCACCAAGCTTTCTGGTCTGAATCTCAATGGTTCAATTGGATTGGGGATTGTGTCGGTGGTCATATTGTGCATGAAATAATGCAAATTCTTTCTCGACGTTGATGCTGGTCTTGGTTGATAGTTGTTGGCTGGAGTGATATTGAAACTATCGTAGGGTAAATCATACGGTGAATAATTGGTCAAGTTATTTTGGATCAAATTTTTACTATCTTTGTTTATGTAAGAATAAGAAGTAAAATTCGCATTCGATGTGTTTGTCAAATTATTATTGACAAAATTATCATAAAGTAAGGGCAGATTGGTGAAATTATTTCCGATCAAATTGCCCAGGTTCACATTGCTAGAATAAGAAGTGAAATTCGCATAATTATTTTGTGTGGTATTTAGATTGGTGGCTTCGATAGAATCGTAATAAGGCACATAGTTATTATTAGCGAAACTTTGATTATTTTGAATTTGATTCTGATGTACGATATTGTTATAGAAGCCGTTTATTGTACTATTATTGACCAGAGGATTTGTGGAATTATTATTCAAATCATTCACATCGAATGCAAATGCCAATAAGTTTGTCGAGAAACGTGGTGGTTGTTTGGGAGGTTGACCATAAGGGAACAGGATAAAGTTTTTGGAATAATTTGCAGAATTAGCTACAAACGGATAAATCGATGATGTTGGTTCGGTATAATTGTGGTCATTGATTTGTTGTTGTGGCTGTTGTTGATTGTAATTCAAGCTTATGTTTGGATTCAAACGTTGGCTTTCATACTGAACATTCGGAACAATTTGGTCAATCAAATCGTTCATGTTGCTGGTTTCGGTTGTGGTTGTGGTTGATGGCGTTGAAGAAATTGGAGATTCTGTCGGATTGATTAAATTGGCATAGTTCAAAATCAATGATGGTGTTGATTGAGACTGTGATGGCGGTTGTGATGCTGGTGGCGATGGTGCAAGAACAATATTCCCCAATTTGGGCACTTGATTCTGTCCACTTTGGATACGATTCAAATCCACATAAACACTTTGATCATCGAGATTGGCAAATGATGGGTGTTCATCCGGTAACGGCGATGATACTGCTGGTGATGGTGGCGGCGGCGGGGGTGGCTGCTGCTTCTCTGGTAGCTGGGGTTGTTCATCACCATCACTATACACAACTCCAGCTTCATATCTGGCCCGTATGGATCCAAACTTGATCGGGATCGGATCTTGAATGATTGGTGGCAATTGTGGTGGTGGTGGAACCGACTGTGCTGGTGTTACCATCTTAGGGATCAAATTCACTGGATTTAATGGTGGCTGGTAATTGTTGGAATTAGCAATTATGCTAGCATATGGAGGTTGCGCTTGTAATGATGATGGTGGTATTATTTCCGTAGGAGGTGGTAAAGGAAATGGTTGTGGTGGCGATGGCGGTGCTACTAAATCCAGGGTATAATTTGCAAAAATTGCCTCAGAATTAATAGGTGTGGGCGCATTTTGATGGTTTTCCACGTTTGAAGTGGTGGGAAGTTTTCCAAATAATAATTCTTCAGGTGGCAATGATTGTAATGATAAATCACCAAAAACATGCTGTATTAATGAATTTATAAATTCATCAGAACTATGATATGGATTTGCTTCGAAAGGATTCGGAATCGGGTGGTTGGAATTATTCTGCAATGGTGACAGTTGTGGTTGAAGCAATCGACGATGATGATCATTGATGCCACTTGTTGATGTTACCAAAACACTGTTGTTTGTAAGAAAATTGGCGCTTCTACCCTGTATGCCTGAATCAAAATAAGGAGCCGAATCGTTGGCCAAAACGGTGTAAGCCAACGAATTTCTTCTTTCAAAAGGTGTGCTACGGTAAACCAGATTGGAATTGGCTGTCGGCGGTTGCCGATATTGTTCAAGGATTTTTTCAATGTTGTTCCTGCTCCAGCTGCTGATGCTATCATTTTTTGCAGATTCTGCTTGTGATTCTGATTCTGATTTCACTAGAAATACTTTGGTTTTGGAACGATCTATATTCAACGGAATCACTTGGCTGAATAGCGATTGGAAATATTCAACAATATCCAACGGTAATGGTGATGATGGTGATGATGATGATGATGCAGATGGTTTTGATCCAACAGCATCTGATGATGATGATGATGATGAGGAGGAGGAGAAGGATGAGGAAGAAGATGAAAGTTGGGTGGGTGGTGGTAGTGGTGATGTTCTTGTACCGAAAACATCGAAATGTTTTATCAAATTCGGATGTTGTGATTCTGCGGGCAATATGTGCAAACTGCACATCAGGTACACAATTGTGCTTAAATGTATCGGTCGGATGCAATACATTATGGATTCGGTAAATCAAATCACACGGGAATCCCCAAAGCAATCAATCAAATAATCACAAACGACACTTGTTGAAATTCAAAATTTTTGTCTGTTGTTTTTCAAAAAACATTAAACCATGGCCGTTCGTTTTGATTCATCACTGATGGTGTGTCGATGGAGATGTCCTGAATGAACTATATCTTCCTCGTTCTTCGTCTGTTTTCTTGAAGATTTTCCCCACAAATGTTCGAAACATAAAGAGACACAGACAGACGATGCAAGAGAGGTAAGATATCTAGTTGAAACCGAGTGTGTATGTCTGTGTGTGGTGCTGTTCCAGCAAAATCATCCAATGCGATAGTGCAACAAGTTAGTGGTCGATTTATACTAAGTATTATAAATGGTTTGAATGATTTCAGAATTTTGTTTGGAGAGAAAAATCACAGAGAAACACAGTATTAGAAACAACCACCATCACTATCAATGATCCAAAACCAAAAGGCAATGTGATGTGCATTGATGTTTGACCACACCAAAAAAAACCAGAATAATAGTAACAGGAATTCTCCCACAAATAATCGAAAACATTGTAATAACAATAAATTATGGATAGATTTATTAACCTAGTTTTAGTTGCTGTTCCAACAAGAAGAATGTGAGAGATGGAGATATGAGAAAAACATATAAAACACGAACACCGTTTGAATTATTTGTTTTTGGCGCGCGCGGGTTTTTTTTGTCTAGTCGTCATCTTAATGTATTAATTTACCATGGATGTAGCGTTTAGGTGCCAAAATTTTGGAACGAAAGCATGAGTTTCAGAACAGAAGACGATAATAATAATAATAATAAAACACCACCACCTCACATCAAATCGAATGCATCCAAAATAATTGAATACTAATGAATATGATGATTGTGTCTTTGGTCCAGAAACTTTTGCTATCATTCGTTTCAATAGTGCCATACACAATTACGATCTTAACTTTGTTATGGCCATCTTTTTGTATCTGTCTGTCTGCTTCTTCGCAAGCGTCTAGCATCGTTGCTTGATTATCATTTGGATGCCAATCTGTGTTTGTATGGTGTCTGGTGAATCGAATTTAAAATGTGGCAAGGTTAACAAAAAAGAGAATACACTTCAGATTTACGATGTTGATAATAATTATGATTATGGTAATGATTTTTTGGGAAAAAACAGCAATATGGAACCTGGAACGAGAATAAACGAGTAAATTAAGCTGATCATTGGTGGTTTTCATCAATCAATCAGAATAAACCCACACACCCATAAACTACTGCTGCTGCTGGATTTGTCTGGTGTCCGGATGTACGAGTATGCCAAAATTTATTGGATTTTCACTGAACGCAATCAAGACTTTTTTGTTTCAAATATTTTTCTTTTGGGCTTTTTCTCTCTTTTCCTCCCTTCCTTCCTTCTCTCTTTCTCTTTTTCTTTGGATCGCTCCAGGATTTTTCCTCTCATTTTCACATCAAAATGGATAACTACTTCGTTTACTTTTTTACCATAAATGATCTCGACTAACTAACTAACTAACTAACTATATAACTAGCTAAAAGGCAAGCTAACAACGAGACGCAAAACCGTTATTGATGCTGGCCAGATCGGTCGTTGCAACAGTTGGTTGTAGCAAAATTGAAACAAAAAAAAAGACAAGTAAAGTCACAAGAACTTGGAAAGAACTATCCCATTGGCATTCAAAAACAACAAGTGGACAAGAACAACAAGATTGAAGCCTAAACCCAGACTAAATCAGAGGATTATTATTATTATTATAACGATTATTGTAATTAAAAGCCTTTTTTCATTATTGACAACTATAATGAACAATGATCTTGTGCTGGACACCGTAGCCATCATCATGATTTTTACGAAACGTGTCCCAAAACTAGTAACATCATTATTACTCTTTTTTTTCGAAGTTGAAAGGAAAAACATCTTCTTGGAACACACGCTTTGGAGCGTTGCAAAGAGTGAAAGTTTCAAGACAAAGCGCCAGAGTTTCAAATAAGCCAATCTCAATTATATTACTCCTCCTTCTAATAAATTTATTTACCTGATTTGTTTCATTGTGTGTGTGTGTGTGTGTGTTCCAAAAGCAGCGCTACTAAATCATCCATCATCTAATGGTGTTATGATTTTGTTTATTGGAACGCACTTTTATTATGTTTAAATCTAATTTACGATTTGGCCATGACGTTCAAAAACAGAAATGAATGAGCTTTTGGATTATTTTATTATTATTATTATTATTTTTTGCGCTTTTGGATCGATCCTGGAACATATTTTTACCTTCTTGGTTTGTTTCTGGATCGTTCAGTTTGCGTTTGACATTCAAACAAGCCAATAAAACTGTGAACAAAAACAACAGTGAACTCCATTAAAATCAATGCAGATCTTGTCGGTCGGTTTACTTAATGGCCTGTCATTTCTGTGGCTTTAAATAACCACGGCAAATGTTTAGAGCGGCCAATCTCGTTTTTCAATCATCATCACCATCATCATCATCCTTCCTACTAGTATACGTGTGTGCATGTGTTTGCATTTCCAATTGGAACTAAATGATTTTGGAAACAACATGACACACTACCATAAGTTTTGCCTGTCAAACGGTGTAATTTGGCCTGTTCTGAATGGTGTTGATGATGTTTTCCGAAGAAGAATGGGGAGGGCGAAATTTTTGGATATAACACATTGGAAGTGTCTTTCATTCGCTTTCAAAATGAAAAATGATGTTGATATTGTCTGCCTGTGTGAGTTTGTTGGAACGCGTGTTTGCCACCATTGAGCATCATAAATCTACAAGACTAAAACATTGTGGAAAAATTGGATTAAAAACTATTGATTTGATTGGATTAAGACTAGATTTTTGGATCGAATTTATCCTGGGAAAAGATTCGATGAATTTAATTTGGACATAGGTTTTTTTAATAACAAGCTCCAAAATCCAATGACCTATTTGATAGATTTTGGATTATAATACGAAAGGATCGAGCCGAGATAACAACGTGAAAATGCAACGTGATCTCTAACGAAGTAACCCAAAAGAGGAATGTGTAACAAAACTTCGGCGAACTGCAACAACGTTTTAATTTTGATTTTTTCCCTTTCGATCCAGATGCTGATGATTATAATTATTATAATAGATGATTTTCAAAATGATGATGAACATAATGAATTAATTTTGCTCGGTGGCAACCAACCAATCATTATCCTGTTCAGTTTGGTCTTTTATATATTTTGTCAGGCTAACACAGAGATGCTCAACCAGTGGCTTTTAACATAGCTACACCCATTTCGGAGTATCTATTTCTTAACCAATCAACCGAAGATTCAACCCCCAAATTGGTTTTCGAAATTGTTTCCCCGCCTTCCCATTGACCAAAAGAAGGAGAAAAAGGAGGAGTATAAGTTTTTAATCATAATTGCCTCCTTTCTCTTTCTCTTGCGCTTACAATTCAAATCGAATTGTCTTTTCAACCTTGACTAGACTCTTGTAGCTCTTTATAGGCCTTTTTTTATATTGGAAGTGCGCAATGCTAAAATTTTCAATTTTGTTCTAAGCTCGAAAATGGTTGACCATCCCTGAGCTAACAATTTTAAATGATCTGGGCCATATTGATCAATTGTGTATGAGGGACCATTGTAATGATCGCGAATCAATTTATTTGTTTCAAACGGTCATTATAATGAGTTTAATGAGGGAATGCATTTTTGTTTAATTTGTGTTCCAACAGAACTTGATTCTCGCAGAAGAGAAACAGAAAAAGGGACAATTTTCCAACATCCACAAGTGATTGAAACCGAGAAAAGGGGACCAAAATTTCAAAACTTGAGCGATCCAGCACTCTTGTTAGCCACGATGATTTTTTTTTGAAAGTTTTCGATCCAAGATGTTGAAATAAATGGCTGTTTGTTTGTTGTGCTTGTCTTGTTTTTTGATTTGTTGATAGAATGCTTGGACAAAACAAATAAGCTTGGATCATTTTTGGATCATCATCATCATCATTACATGCGCGCTAAATTTAATTATTTGCTTTTTTGAATACGTTCCAATGAAACCTGGCACTTTTGAGCAAACGATCCACGAGTTCGCGCATCACGGTCTGCAAGGCCGGTCATTTTAAATAATCATGGTGATCATAATAAATGAAATAAGATTTTATCAACTAATCAATTGAAATATATCGTAGAATTTATGCAAAATAAAAACAAATGTTGACAAATAAATGTCAGAAAAAATGCCTTGTACCATGAATGTTGCTATCAATCATTCATCGGTGATGGTGGTCTTTCAATGGAACACATTTGATGGCCGACTGATTAATCTGTAATCCCGGCAGATTTTTCACAAAAGTTCTTGAGGCTTTTGGAACGCTTTGGGGATGTCTGTCATCAATGAAGAATGATACATAACACACACACACATACACACAAACACACCAAGACACTGATTTTGATAAATTTGTTTCAATCGCCACCACCGTGGTCATGATATACAGAAGATAGCTAACTAGAATAATTGATTTTCCTGATTGTGTACGCGTTTGCAATTTTATGCTCTAGATTTGAAACAACAAGCGTAAAACGAAAAAGGATAATGGACAAAGGCCAGGAAAAAACAGGAAAAAGAGCATGATGAAAAAAATACAGTGCGAAACCATGACGATTGCGATGCTGGAACGTCAACGTTTGTTTGAACCATTCTCTGTATTAATCCAAAAATTGATCTAGATTGATTTCAATCAAAGATATTGAAGCCATGTCGCCATTTGTTGAAATTTCCACTTGTTGAACACATGCACTTGGACAGAGGGGACATTGATAAAATTGCACATGAACGTGTTTAACCCCTAGAAAAGAACCTTGTTGGGATCAAATTGAAAACTTGGAACAAGATTGGATTGTATGACATTTTATCCACTAATTAACACAGCTCGCCATCGGCCAATGATTCCCGAAAAAAAGACTCTCTTTTGAAAAGATTCATCAATTATGTTGATGCTGATTCCTTCATAACGCTCCGTCCTCGACCATCATTGATGGTGGGGACAAGACTAAATAGTAAATAAATAAAAACATAAGCTCTTTGGAAAATCCAGACTAATAACTCAAGCAAATTTGGTTTGAAACGAATAACGAAAAAAAACAGCACGGGATAGATTTATTTGTTTTTTTATTTCTTGTTTATTTGAAACAACCACCTGTACAAGAAAATAATTGCCATTTGATCGCTTTGGTGGATTTTATGGATTCCAGAATCCACCCACGACACAATCACAACCTCACAGTTTCCAATTTGAATTTTTATTCAAATTCTGAATCGCCCCCTTAATGCTCTTATCCCGAATGTTTTTCAAGAAAAACAACGAGGAACAGACAAGCTCCGAGATCTTTATCTTCTTGTGTGAGCGTGGTAAAAAACAAGATGTTATATTTAATTATCATCAAGACATCACGAACTGGATTGACATAAAAAGTAAACTCCAGCTATGATTATGGAAGATGGAACATCATTTGCAGAGAATAATCGTTACCAAGATTACCACGATTATTTGATGGAATTGGATTATTGTTTGGGATGCTGTTTCGATCAAGGACAATTAAAGGGTATCATGCGTGGCGACAAGAAAAAAATAAACCCCAAACTTGAGCGAACAAATTGGAAATCAATTTATATGTTAAAATATGGAAGTAAAAAAGAATTATTTGGTTCAGGTGATTATCTCCTTTACAAATTTGTTTTCTTGGCTGTCGTGGTCGCTTTCGAATCCGTTTTCGGCTGAATTATTATGATTATTTATTATTATTATTATTATTATTAGCTTGGGCTCGAGCTTCGAAATGCTCGGAAACATCAAACATCAAACACTAGTTTGCACAAACGAAGGAAATTCATTTACTTGTTTCCAGTGAAGAAAAAAATCCTGTAACAGCTAATTGAATCCCTGCCAAGTTCGGCCAGTTAATTTAGTTTAGTTTGTCAGCTAGTTTATTTATTTTTATTTTTTTATGCACTCAATTTTGATTGAATATTATCAAAGAAAAAAAAATTTCAACAACTCAATCAATTACCATCAATCACATCGATGCAGTATTGTGAAGAAAAGAGTGAGTTCCGGTCAAGTTATTGGATATGCCTAAACGTGGATATTATCTGCTGAATTAATACAGCCAACTTTGACAAACCAATTAATCATCGAATATATTGATATTTATCCTTCTCTCTTTTTTTCTCGTTAATCTTATTTCTTATCTGACAGGAAAAGGTAAACCTTTACACTTTCAAGTTTTAATGATGGTCCTTGTTAGTGTTCCAAGAAGAACTAAACGGTAATTAGAGAAGTTTTTTCGGCACCTTGCAATTCACATATCAATGATTGTGATTATTAAGATTATCAAGATGGTTATGATCCATCATCACCACCTTGCTCGCTTTAATTATGATTATCATTTTGATGATGGTGATGTTGATTATTTTTAGTTTTTTTCTTTTTTTTCTATTCATTGATTCTTTCCATCTTCATCCAGGTGCTATTTGTCAGCAAGTCAGGCGCGCGCGCATCCTTCCTTGTAACAATGACAACAATAATCATCCACTTTTGGAAGATTTAATTCAATAATTAATTTATATTGACTGACAGACAAGACAGGAGATTCGAACAATAAAAATAAAAGAAAAAATCATCATAGAAAATTAATGGTAAATTTATAAATTTCAAATAAGCTTCGTCATTCTATTTTGCTTGCAAGAATGAATGATAGAAGGGAGAGATCCAAAGGCTCTCTGGCAATGTTTTCTCACGCTTCTAGCTACTTTATTTTTTCACTTTTTAGCTTCTTGTGGTTCTCTCACCAAGCCAGCAGTATCCATTTTTCATTCCTCGCGATCAATCTTTCAATGATACTAACGAAAAAAAAAAACAAGAAAAAAAGAAAATACCAAAAAGAAAATACGAATGATAATGATGGTGATTAAAATCAATTGACTTTTCTCAAATGATACTTGAAATTCAGAAAAATAAGCTTTGTTTTCCGAAAATTCAGTAGGGCCCTCAACGAATGGTGATTTTGGAGTTGGCGGGCATTGAAATTTCAAAAATTCACATACAAGCGCATGCGTCAAACAATGGGTAACGCTGTATATGGATTTGGAATGAACCCAATACAAAAAAGTACTTTTCCCATTTGCGCAGGCAACAACACTGTTCATTTCAGTGGCAAAATGTTAACCAGTGCCTGTTTTGTTAGCAGAGGACTTGAATGACATCACGCTGTTGTTGTTGTTGTTGTTGATTTCGTGCTGAAACCAACTGGAAAACGGTGAATTTATTTCATTCAATCTAAATCTGTTAGAGTTTCCGTTCTAATTGATTTATCGATTTCGACTTATTTTATAACAGCTTGAAGCCTGAAAATTCCATCAAAAATTTGGTAAAAATCATGAAACTATTGGGACTATTGGCTCGTCATCAGAGAAAATCACTTTCATCATCATCAATATCATCACCGTTGCCAGCATTATCATCGATCATCAATCATGCTCGTCCATTTCATAGTTATACATCGGAACTATGTCACCCAATACCTGGCCGCACGCCCAAAACAATGAGCGCCGAAGAGGCTGTTTCAGTGGTTAAATCAGGTATGATCATAATGATAATGAATCAAGCTTGCAAAAATTGAATCGCTCTTGAATTCGGATTCCAAATGTTTTTTTTTGTTGTTTCTTGTTGTTGAAACATTTTATCCCTTGCATATATGTGGATTGAATTAGATGTTTTAGCATTAGTTTGATCCAAGGTTTTTTCCTTTTAGTCGAAAAGATTTTGTTCGATTTAATCAATCATTTATCATCTAGTTATAGTACTTTTTTCCATCTTGGAGGAAAACAACATAATGTAGCAGTGGTTTTACATGGTGATGATAATTGCTCTATTTCTTATTAGCAGATAGGTTTTAGGCGTTCGGCAAACTAAAAGTGAGAAGGAAAGAGCTCAAGATTCCAGGGATATTAAACAGCTTAAAAAGCTGTCTTTTTTGATTTGCAAAAAACAAATCTATCAGCTATGGTAAAAAAAAGACAATTCAAACCACTGATCTTTTCAAACTATAATCAAGCTTGTCACCTAGTGGATTTCAATCTCGAAATGAAATGAAATTTTATTTTTTCTTTTACATTACATTCCCTTGAAAATATTCGATGAATATCAATGTATTCTATCTTGTGCTGTACCAAAAAAAAATCAACCCCTTCCTACGATCTACATTTTTATTTCCAAATATATAAAACACATTTCTTGTTTATATGGAAACAAATTCAAACTAGCACACCTCTGGCGCCCACGGAAAACAATCGATCACTCATTTAAATTTTCTTTGTTTTAGTCTTGTTTAGTTTCCAATATCAAATCCTGTAATGTTGAAACAACACTTAATTATCATCGCTAACAGGTTATAAGTTGTTTACAAAATTACGAAATTTAAGATCAAAGCTCTACCAAAACATATAATACTCTAATGAGCAACTGACTAATTATTGTTTATAAACTTTCTTAATAATCATTCAGGTGATCATGTTTATTTACATGGTGCAGCGGCCACACCTCGTGCATTGATACCGGCATTGACTGAGCATGGAAAAAAAAGCCATTTAAAAGATGTCCGCATACATCATATCCACACCGAGGGTGCGGGTGAATATAATGCTCCTGAATGTCAAGGAATATTTCGTTCCAATTCATTGTTCACTGGTGGAAATTCACGTGAGGCCATCAATTCAGGCAGAGCGGATTTTACGCCGATATTTTTGGGCGATATTCCAAAGTTGTTCTATAAAAAGATAATACAGCCAGATGTTTGCATGGTAACGGTTTCGCCTGCCGATGAGCATGGATTCCATTCATTGGGTACATCAGTGGATGTTGCCAGAGCGGCATTGATGCATGGAAAATATCTGATTGGTCAAGTGAACAAAAATATGCCTAGAACGTTCGGCCATGCCATTGTTCACACATCACATTTTGATGCCTTGGTCCAAGGGGACGTACCGTTGCCTGATCATGCTCCCAAAGGTTTGACTGATCAGGAAAAGAAGATTGGTCAATTGATTGCGGCCAATCTCGTGGAAGATGGAGCCACCATGCAAATGGGTATCGGTGCCATTCCTGATGCAGTGTTGGCGGATTTGGTTAATCATAAAAATCTTGGTATCCATTCGGAAATGTTCTCCGATGGTGTGGTAGATCTTTGCAACAAAGGTGTCATTACCAACGCGGAAAAGAAACTGCAACAAGGAAGAATAACTGCATCATTTTTAATTGGTTCCAAAAAATTATACGAGTTTGTCAACAATAATCCATTCATTGTGATGATGGGTATTGATTATGTCAATGATGAATTCAATATTGCCCAAAATCCAAAGGTTACAGCCGTTAATTCTTGCATTGAAGTAGACATTCTTGGTCAAGTTTGTGCCGATTCCATTGGTACCAGAGTATATTCAGGTGTGATAGCTCATAAAAAAAACTTATCGGTGTAATAAGCAAACTGAACATATGTTTTACATTCTACAGGTTTTGGCGGACAGGTTGACTTTCTTCGCGGTGCTGCCAAAGGGCTAGATGGGAAGGGTAAAGCCATTTTGGCCATGCCATCAATCACCAAAAAAGGTGAATCCAAAATAACCATCCAGTTGAAAGAAGGTGCTGGTGTGGTGACCACTCGTGCCCATCTTCATTATTTGGTGACCGAATATGGTATTGCCTATTTGTTCGGCAAGAATTATCGCCAACGTGCCTATGCTCTGATTCAGATTGCCCATCCGGATCATCGTGAAGCTTTGGAAAAGGGTGCATTCGAAAGACTCAAATGTATGCCATCGCCAGATTGAGACCGCCGTAGCAGCGGGGATTCGAAAATTCGCGATCCGTTGTTTGCGTATGGCGCCAGAATCTTCGGGAAAAAATCATATGATTCACGGATCCTTGACATAATAGATGCATCAGGCATCAAGTTTTTTGTGCAATCCAAAACCTACCTAGAAATCATCTTGATTTGCTTATTTATGTCTATTTAATGTAAAAAAAAGTATATAAAAAAATTCAGTTTAAAAAATAAATAAAAGCTGTGTTTCCGTGATCCGTGAATCCTTGATGTTTCGATGAATCACTGCGAAATTGCAATAAATTCGTTTTGAAATTAATAATTATGGTGAAATTGGAACAAATAAACAGAATCCGTTCCGCATCTTTGGGCAGAAATCGGAATTTCGAGCGTCGACTTCGTTACTGGACATTCCTTTTCGATCATTTGGATCGCATAATAGATGAAATCTACCAGAATTGCGAAGAAGATGAATCCATTGACCAGTGTCGTGAAGTGATTCTTAATCTACAGAATCATCTTCGTGATTTCGAATCACTGATTGAATGGTTACAGTTGAATAAAAATTTAGAATCGACCCCAGAACGACCCAGTTCGGTATCTTGGGAGGTACGAAAAAGATTACCGGAAAAATCAATCTTTTCTTGCTATTTAAATGATCAGAGAAGTAAGTGAAAGATAAATTTGATTCGAATAGTAGGGTAAAATTACGATTCCATAATTACACAGTTCAAATTGATAACAATGGTGAATCGAAAAAAGATGAAACAACGAAAAAGAACGAAGAAAATCAAGTTCCTGCTTCGAAATCTGACACACATATAGATTCGGATTCAGTCTGTATGAATAATATGGTCGAATCTTATGAAAGCATAATAATGTTGGATAATGTTGATCCAGTTGAAAATCCAGAAACGGATTGCTTCAATTCAAAATTTAGGGTGTCCAATTCTTCCATTCCAAAACAGAATCCATTCATGGATGATGATGGTTTCCAAATTGTTAGATACCGACAAAGGAATAAAGTTGCCGGTTTGAAAATAATCAAACATGTTGATGTTAACAATATCAATGATCCATCCTCATTGATGATTGATGATGCTCAGGATAACTTTGGCAATAATAACAGCATTATTGGTGACAATCGGGCCCCGTGTCGTGTGCTGAAATTGCACGAAAAGTTCTCATCACCGTCTCGTCATCGTAGGTCAAAGGATGGAGATGATACATTGAGAAAGCACGAGGAAAAACAAGCCAAAGCTCAAGAGGCCCGAGAGAAATTGTTGGAGAAAAAAGCGGAAAAATTCAAAGATATTTTTAAAAAAGTCGAAGAAATCCGTGCTCAAAAAGAGGAACAACAAATGCAACTGAAAATATCCATGCAGATGCGATTGCAACGGGCCGGAGAAAAACGGCGCGAACAAATCAATAAGATCGTAAGAAAGGCCCACGATGAAGATGAAAAAGTTAGCGAAATATTGTTCATCAATTCATTAGAAGCCGATACTAAAAAGCATGAAATTTTTAGTAAGGAAAAGGTTTTCGAATCGAGATTGCAAGATCTACAAGAAGAACGTCAACGGAAACTGGAAGAGAAGGCATCAAAAGAGAAAGCGTTCGAGATCAGAAGAAGAGCGATCGAAGCGGAAAAACAGGCCAGAATAGAAAAATTGAAAGAACAACGCAAATTTAAATTGATGAAAATACAAAAACAATTTCAGGAAAAAGAAAAAGAAAGATTAGAATTGGCATTCCAGAAAGAGTTGGATAGAAAGTCGAAAATATCCGCTTTGAATGCTTTGCAGGAAAAGGAAAAAGAAGAATTACAGAAAAAGATATTGGCCAAACAAGAGGAAAGCAAACGAAGACATGAAGAGAACATGGAACAGATCAGACAGAAAGCTCTGGAGTTATCGGTGAAAAAATCCTCGAGCACCAGCGATGAAGCCTTGGTTTGCGTACCATACGAAACGGTCAAAATGTGTGCATTATGCAAAGTGATTATCAAATCCGAAGTATACCTGTTTGGGCATTTACGAGGCCGGCGACACAATAATGCCATCCTGGAGCAGAATGATGGCAAGATTCCTAGCCCTGAAGAGTTGGAGAATTATAATCTGAAAAACATCATCGATGCCCAAACGTTGAGCCACAATGATGATGATTTCCAAGATTGTGATAGTGAAAAATTGAAACAAGCCAAGAAAAAATCGAAAAAACTCAAGCAAAAGTTGATCAATCGTGTGGCGAATTTCGAGAAAAACTTTCAATTAGATCAAGATTCAAATGATGAACAAATTTCAAAAATCGTTTGCAAGGAAAGTAGGCAAAAGTTTGCCAAAATAATCAAAGAGTTAAACACATTGAATGGTAATGATCGTATCATTGGTCAATGGCCCATGAATATGATCCGAAGTTTTGAGCGAGCACTATCGGAATTGGAAAAATTGTTGAAGAACAATGATCCGACAAATTCGCAATACTTTTACAGTTTGGATGGTTTGTCGCTGTGTACCAAGATTTTATCCAGAATATTGAATGGAACCTTCGAAAGGCCTACATCATTAACCGATAATGCTAATAATAAATTGATAGCACTGTATAAGCATTTGAATTCCAGTGATTTCAAAATATGTCGATACTTTTTCCAATCGCAAAACATTATTACCGTTTTGGAAATCCTATATCATCGAATCAATGTAAGTATAATACTATCAATTTGTCTGATATGATCTGATGGCAAAATTCACACCGAATTTCGCAATTTCGCGCGAAAATTCAAATAGCTTTGCGTGGATAGCAACTCGAATGTGCAATTCCCCTATGACCCAGTGGTTGGATCGTTATGTGAACTTTTCTCCATATCGTTTGATCAAATTTTCGCATACTATTCATCGATTAATATAATTAATAATAATGATGATGGCAATGGTCGCCAGATCAAAATGGAAACCGACAAGCGAAGGGATTTCGTTTGTTCACATCTCAAAGAAATTATCAAGTAAAGATGATTCAATGCATTTCATAAATGGATTAATGAATTGATTAATCTCTTTCTCGCTCTCTCTCTCTCTTTTATCAGTTATCTGGTTGTGATCGGTGTGGTGGACAAACTATCGATGATACTGACATCAATTCGAGGTTCCATAAATGATCTGCCCCAGCAATCATTGTTCATCAGACAGATTATCAGATTTCTCAGTTCTCTAACGAAATTGTTAAATCTATCATTGTCCATGGATGGTTTATATGAATTATCCTATGGTGTCAAATTACAACAGGATTCAACACAATTCATGCTAACATTGAAAGTTACACAATTATGTGGGACAGTTTCACTTCTGTATCAAACACTGTTGCATTCTGGATCTCCGGTTAGAGATGATGAAAATTTACCACCGATTGTTCCCTCGCACACAATGGATGTTGCCCTGGAGACTATCAAGTTTTTTAACTATTTAGTCCTATTGGATATTCATTTGATGCAGGTTGGTCTCCACATTTACAATATAATACAATTTCAATGGTGATGATTTGAATGTTTGCATTTTGGACTTTGACAGTCTATATTAGGAAGTGAAGGTTTATCATTGCAGATAAGACACATTTGTAGCTATTTGATTTGGTATTGTTCCCATCATCTCTGCAACACAGCAGATTTGCTGAATGAAGTGACCTTATTGATTGGAAATTTCGTCGTACTCAACACTGATAATCAAGTAATGCAATAAGAATTCTTACGAAATGATCAAAACTATTTTTTTTCAGTTTCGCTGATGATAATCATTGTCTTTGATTTTTGTCTCCGTTTTCATTTCCAGACATTATTGCAATCAGGACAAAGGCCCACCGTTCTCCAACAGCTATGTTCATTACCATTCGAATATTTTAGCAATAATGACCTAAAACGGATTCTATTTCCAACATTGATTGTTTGCTGCATTGATAATGTGGACAATCTGAATGTGCTAAAACAAGAAATGTCCACCACAATGCTCTCGGAATTCATTGAACAAATGATGATCGATGAACAGGTGGATCATTTAGATCCAAAATTTCAAAACCGGAATTTAAGTGAGTTCCGAGATTGGATCAGTTCCAAGTTTTTAATCTCTAATTATCATTCTAATCTCAATAGTCACTGAAAGATGGTCAATGCCCTTACGGTTTCCCAAACAAAAATGGATCGAAGCTAAACAATATTTTGATAATTTTAAATGACCATGATAAACTATTTACGATTGAAAAAAAACATTTCCGTTTCCGCTTTTATCCGGAAATTTCGAGTACGTTTGGATTTTGAATTTTATTAAAATTATTATTATTATTAATTCTTCCACGGAATATTGTTGATAATTTTTAATAAATCAATTAATAATAATAATAATTTAAAATTTAAAATGAAAGGGAAGAAATAAAGAGAAAAATGGGCCAACCTAATAAATTTGAAAAACTAAATTGTGTGATTTGGCTATATATAATCCACCGATCAATAATTATAAATTTTTTTTGCGGCTCTGTTTAATCATTAATTAAGTTTTAGTGTTGTAAAGATTCTTATTACAATTTGTTTATCATCAACAATCTGTGTGTTCTTAAACAATCAAATTCTTGATTTCATCATAAAGTACCAATACGAATGCACCGCCCATACCACGGAATACGTTGGAAAGTGCACCTTTGAAGAAAGCTTTTGGGCCTTCGGTTTGGGCGATCTTGACCCAGCAATGAGCAGTACTTTTGTAGGCTCTTTCCGCTGGCGGAAGGCCAGATTGCATCATCATACGACGTCTGACCGTATCGAATGGATAGGATATGATACCAGAAACGGTGGTTACAACCTGAGCAATCATCCATGAAATAACGATTGGGGTATTTTTAGGATCAGGCAACATTCCTTTAGCGGTGTCGAAGAAACCAAAGTATGCAGCACGATAAATGATGATACCTATTGATTTTGATTGGGATCAAAGAACAAAAATGTACGTTTTAGAATGGCCACTTTTGAGTGATTTTATAGTAAAATTTAGCAAAAAATAACCTTGTACGGATACACCGAATCCACGATATAGACCAATTATGCCATCACTTTTAGCCACTTTAACCAAACAATCACCAAGACCTTTGAATTGACGTTCATTGGGTCCTTTGCCAATATCGGCAGCCAAACGTGTACGAGCAAAATCAAGTGGATATACAAAACATAGGGAGGATGCACCAGCCGCACCACCAGAGGCCAAATTACCAGCAAAATATCGCCAAAATTGTTTCTTCTTATCGACACCATCCAAGAATATTTGCTTGAATTTATCTTTGAACGCAAAATTCAAAGCTTGGGTTGGGAAGTATCGGATAACATTGGCCAAGTTGCCTCTCCACAATGAAAGGAAACCTTGTTCCTTGGGGATACGAACAAAAGCATCAATGATACCTAGGGGACAAATAAATTTTTTAATGAAATATGATTAGGCAAGATTGTACCACATAAAATCGATTCCGTTGAAACAACACCAACCTTTGTATCTTTGATCTTCGCTGATTTGTTTGGAAACATGTTGAACTTGGAGCAAAAGCTTGACACGTTCAATTGGAGCAACGGCGGTTTTGGAAATTGCGGCCGAAACACCACCAGCAATGAAATCCTTAGCGAAAGATGTGGCGTCGAATGGCATTTTTTTTTGTTTCAAAAGAGATAAATTTACAACAAGACTAACAAATAAATATACAGATCAATAATCGCTGGTCAACCACAAATGGATAAATGGAAACAAAAAATAAAAATAATAGGAAGAAACACAAGATCGTGATGATGAAGAACACTCTTGAATAAGAATTTATCCGACAATGCTGATGATGGTTTCGTGTGCATAAAAGAACACCGAAAAATGCTTCGAGTTTTTTTAGAAAGAGTTACCTTCAAGTTGAACACACACACACACAAAGCTTTCATACACAAACACAACCGGTGGCGGAAAGGACAGAAGGCGATACTGTTGGTGGTAATGCCAATAGAGGTGATGATGATGATGTTGATAGTTTGGTTGTTGGTTTGCTTTTAAACGCACAATCGTTGAAGGGCATTCAGTGTCATCCAAATGGAAATCTATCTTTTAAGCTTTCTTTCTTCAATCTCTGGTCGAGCACTTTTTGCGTGTGTGTGTGTTATGTGAGGCAACGTTGTGTGTTCAAGTACAAAATGGCGCTGCTCATGCGTTGTATGCATGCACATTGACGAAATCGGTGGTTTTGGTTTGGTGTTTCACATGTTTTTGATTTTATCCCTCTTGCCCGGCAAACCAAGCTAATCTTCAAAATTGGTATTTTATTTGAAGACATGTTCGTCATCATCGCCAAATGAGATTAACAAAACGGTTTTTCTAATTTTTATTTGATTTTTTTGCACAGAAGATTTTCAAAAAAATAGGCAAAGATAACATGATGTTTTGTGTCCGATAGAATCCGAGCATAATTTTATCATTTTATGTGTGTTTCTCAATCCGTATGATCTTGACCTGATTTTTTTATTGTTTTGATTCAATCACACTACTCTCCCTGTGTATGTTTATAGATTGTCTGCGGCTTTAGAAGTAAGAGAGAATGTTAAAGAATCCTGGCTTGAATCCAAATGGGAAGTATTTCCAGGAGAGAGAGAGAGAGAAAGAACACCAGTTTATAAATAATCTAAAAGAACATTATATTCTCGAATTTCCTTCAGGAAAAAGCTTGAGAATTTATTTTTAAAACACGAAAAAAATCTATCATAAGGTAGCCAATGGAAAATAGTACTAGAGTACACAAAAGACAAAACAAATGAACAAAGATCACGATTTTACTGAATGAAATAATTGCTGACGAATTTCATCCATTTCAAAAAAAAATTGTTGAAGCTGATGTTGATTAATCGTGAATGATACATTGGTTTTTTCAATGTTATGGGCAAGATTGGTGATATTTTCCAGTGTCTTCAAGTTCAATCGAAATCCATTCGTTTTCGGATCAGGTTCACAATCCACATCTGTGATAATTGGGATTAATTCTATCAATACAAAAGAATTGTGATGAAAATTTTAAAATTTTGATTCAAATTTACCTTTGTTAGGATTGAAATCAATGTTTTGTTTGAGGAGAAATTTGATCAAGTTTTGTTTAAAATCATCTGGCAGAGATCCGGGAAGAATGGACCGTAATTTTTCTTCATCAATTTCATTTAAATATTTTGGTTTTAGTATTTTGTTGAGCGTATAAATTAGCTGGAAATTTTCGAAAAATAATTGGAGCATTTTAAAAATGTTATCATAATTGTAACCTGTTGGGAATACCTCTGTTATGGAATTTGGTTGGTTGATTCCAAAATTGACATGGCAAAAGATGATCAAATCTCTTGGAATGGAAATCAATTCTCCGTGATTCAAAAGTTTCAAAATAAATACTTGGATTTTTTGTTCGGAAATATCAATCTGGAAAAAATCGATCGGATAAAAATGTAAAAAAAACACTCTTAAAGTTGATATCTAAATTTTACCGAGGAAGAATCAAGATTCATGGTCTCAAAATGAAAAAATAAATTTGTGATCGATAAATTCGAACCAAAATTTTGGCCAGGCAATTTTTTTCAGACCCGTTGTTTATGAATCCATTTTGTTTTTCCATTTTGCGCCGACGCATGCTCACGGCGTGCGGAAAGTTTATGTTGAGCAGTATTTACGTTAGAGACACGCCAAATTTTCGGAAACATCTCGGAAGTTTCTAAATATTTGAAAAAATGAATACCGAAGTAATCACGGATTCTAACATTCAATTTGAATATTTCGATCTAAAAAATCTGACGTCAACAGGTGTACCTCTAATGAATCAATCCGATAATATTGAAGAAAATGAATCTTTGAAAAAAGAATTAACTTTGACACAGGAAAAATTTGCCATCTTACAATCACAAGTTCAACATCAAGCCAAATTAATTGAATTGTTACTTCGAATGGATATGATCAAATCGGAGGAAGAACCGGACAAAAAAGATATTGATGATTTGCAACGAAAGATTCAACTTTGTTCCGACTTGATTGAGGAATGTAATATCAAATTCAGCGAAATTTGCAACGAAAAAAGAAGAGTTTTAATCGTGACTAATGATGAATCTGGTGATTAATCTATCCAAAAAAATGAGTTTTAATTTTTTTTTGTGGTCTAAATTTTGAATTTTTTATTTAAATTACCTGTAATTTTTAGAGAAAAAAGCGGCCATTTGGAATCACTTCCTGATATCGGCAGGCAGAGATGGACAAAAAAATTATGAATGTAGTTATTGCGGTAAATCATTCACTTATAAAACGATGAATACCAACAAGTGTCGTGATCATATTAATGAAAAATGTAAAAAGGCTCCAGATTCTATAAGAACTTCGTCGAATGGCAATAGAAGTAAACCTCGCCATCATCAACCCATTAACAAATCAAAATGTATTGTTTGGAAACATTTTTTGAATACGTTTAAAGATTGTAAATCAATAATTATTTGTCAATACTGTGGTGAGTCGGTTTTTTTTTATTTTCATCATGAATTTTTGCTATTAAACTCTTAATTTCAGGCATAGAATATTCATCGAGAAATGCCACCAAATGTCGTGAACATTTGGCATTTAAATGTCCCAAAATTCCGGAAGAGGTACGGGATCGAATGCGTTCCACGTTCAGCGAAGAATACATCAACGCATTCAACACTAATAAACGTTCCACGATTTGGGAACATTTTAGCATAATTTCAGAGGATGGTAAGTGAAGTATTGTCGATCGATTTCAAAACAAATGATTCCAATTCAATCAACAGATAAAACAGTCATACAGTGTATTTATTGTTGTATGAACTATGCCAATAAAAATGCGACCAAGTGTCGGGAACATCTTTTGGAAAGATGTGATAAAATTCCTTTGAACATACGGCATAAAATCAACAATTCATTTTATGAGTCACCATTGAAAACGTGGACACAAATCAAAATACCGATTTGGAAACATTTCGATGTGGTCACAGAAAAAGGTATTTTAACATTTAATTTTTCAGTCATCTAATTTTCATTTGTTTAGATCGAAAACAATATAAATGCACTTATTGTAGCAAGGTATATTCTTCGAAAAATGTCACCAAATTCCGTATGCATTTACTATATAAATGTACACAAATCCCGGACAACATAAAATCGTCGGTGAATTTGGAGGTTACAAGATCATCGGACAGATCTTTGAATGTTGAAAATGAGGAGACTTTTTATGGAGATGAGACGGAAATCGAAACATCCACAGCGATCAATCTATCCCCTAACCATAATAATGAAGAAGAAGAAGATAATGATGACAAATCTGAAAAACGGGATAGTAGTGAAGAAAATGAAGATCAGTTACCGAATTCCCCAAAACGGATTAAAGTCGAACTCGATAATGAAAGCTAGTGAAGGGAAAATTGCTGAAAACAGGGCAAAATTAAATATCTGACCATAACCAAAAAACCAATTTTTTATTATCTTGTTATAAAAAATGTCCTCTATGGATAAAATCTGTTTATTGATTTTTATATTTTTGCTACTAATTTTTGAAATTGTTCAGATCAATTTACGAATCGGTTCAATGGTGTCAAACTAAATAAAAAAAAATCCGAAATTAATCTAAGAAAGATACATTTTGACAAGGAGCGAGAAAAATGTCTTTGGCTTAGTCTCATTAATCGATTTCAAATCTTGTACGATGTTCGCAGACGCTTTTAGACACTTGGCCGGATTATTCTTGAATTCTTTGCAAACATAATTCAATGTTTCCCCTGAATAACTTTGCAATAATCGGGCAATAGAATTGGACAGATCGTTGGAGCACTGTTTCATTTGGTTCTGTTGGCACGTAAAGAAGTCGTGGTAATTGCTAAGAATCATTGAACAAAATCAGAATCAATTAAATGGTGGTTGATGGATTCGTTAATCTTACCAGCAAATAATGGGTATCTTATCCACTTGGCTGAATTGGTGTATGCCATGGATCCTATCAACAAATATACCATAGCATTGCTGATCTGAAATGGATCTTTGTCGATTGAGACATTGATTAGCACGTAAATAAAGATTACGGCGCTGTTTGTTCGAGCAGATTGCTTGATTTTTGCTAGAAATGGTCCGTATCAGTTCCATGATGGCCTGGTTGGCCGAATGAGAAAGACACTTGTTGGAATGATCTCGCAAACATCTTTCTTTTTCTTTAAATGTCCTAAATGATCATTGTATGGATTGAGTGAGGAAACAAAAAAATCATTTAAATTACCTGCAGAATGAGTCCATTTCGGGTTCGGTTTGTGGCAAAGAATCATTACGGAAGATCAGGAAATCCGCTGCACACACTTCAACCATTTCCTCTTCTCGTTCACATTCTTCTTCATAGCTTTTTCCGGTTCTCTGACATTGCACTGACGTATATTAGCGTGTGAAAAAAAATTCAAACAATAATTTATAGATTCTTGAAACAATAAGATTCTTTAAATTACCAAATATTGCCAATATCAAAGTTATAAGGGTGGTTGCGGCGGTAATTTGTCGGAAGTTCATTGTACTAGTCCGTCAAGTTAAAGACCAAAGTGAGGAGGTGATTTTTGAGCTCGGCTACCATCCAAAATGGATTTGGAAACATTAATGAAAATTAGGATTTTTTTCGAAAAATCATATTCAAATTCTCCATAAACAAATGATCTGCAGAGGAAATTGGACTGAACTTGAAAGATATGCAACAAGTGTATCTTTTTCGTTTTCTCTCTCTCTCTCTCCCCGTCGTTGTGGTATCTCTGTAGGATTCAGAACAAAAATCATTTACATTAACCAAAGCTGATGCGTATTTCCTTGAGATTAGGATTATCATCAAAGCATTGAAATCAATAGAAAAACGATGGTAATATAAATCCATAGAAATGTAAATGCTTCGGAGATGTTGTTTCGTTGGGTATCAATGAATCGTCGGATTGAATAAATTGTTTTGGGACTGTTTAAATTGAAAATTGTGTACGAACAAGATCAAGACACACCATGATGGATACCATGCTATTTTCAATGATAACGAAGAATATTGACATTTCTCGATTTGGAATGGGAAAATTTTGAGATTATTTATTTTTAAGCTGAAACTGGTTTTTGACATTCCAATCAAATCGAAAAACGAAAGTAGAAACAAAAAACAAGCAAAGAGTTTTTAATATTCCAAATTTGCAATAGAATATGCTTTCAAAGGGAAATCTTTAACACAATTGGCTGATGCATACGTCGAAAATGTGGTCAAATTAGAAGGGTTGGATGGTTGTAATTGTTGATTAGAATAATAACCATCATCTTCGAACAAAGAATAGCCAAGTTCATTCATCACGTCCGAGCAATTGGTCTGTATAGAGGTGATTTGTTCATCCGACAAACTATCCATCCAGTCCAAATTCTGATTTAATTTGACATTCCTAAAGGTCGAATGCGGATTCATCAACATATCCTCGCTGCCAGTATGTTTTTGCACCCATTCTTCCACGTAAGAATTGTTGGAATTTATTTCCAAAAATTTCAGCAATTTTTTGGTTGTGCCCAACACATCTGCTATCAAATCTTCATAACGAACTATGCCAATTTGTATGCTGTTGTCGGTATTGTTCCAGAGTAGCATTCTTTGGGTTGAATTCCTTTCGATCATTGTTCGTTTGAATGTTTGCAGATTCCTTCTGATTCTTTCACAGAGGACTGTTGGATTAGTGCAATTTTTAGTACGATGGCACCAGGATAGTTTCAAACGTGAATTCATCACAGCTCTAGGATCACGAACCAACAATATGATCTTAAAACTTCCCGGAATAATCATTGAACGAAATGAAATCGATTCCAAAAAATCGGCCAAACCAAAACGTATGGTTTTGATGATTATGGCCGAACTGTGGCGACAAACCTTTGAATGAATGGTTCGATTGAACCAATTCAAATCTACACCCTCCTCCTCATCATCATAATTTTCATTGTGTCGATCATGGTTGTACTTTAGTTTTCGGATAGTTTTGGCCAGATATCGATTCCATTTGAAATACTGAATCTTCCAAAAGATTGGCTTCAAGTAGAAATTATCAAATTGACAATTCAATATTTGCCAGATCACATTCTTGAACATCCATGTGCCAGGCTTAATGCCGACCAGTGGTTCAAAACTGTAATATATTTCCGGTTGTGAGTGTTGTAAAAGATCGCCCAGAAATGATGAACCGCTTCGAGCTTCGGTGATTATCAATATTTTCTTCTGTACTTTTTTCTGGTCAAAAAATGTCAAAAAATCATCATCATCATTTTCTGGTTTTTTCGTTTCCGATCCTACACATGAAACATGATTGGTTGGAACCAAGCTGTTCTGGGTGGGGTCTGGAGTTGAACTAGATTGGTTCATCATCAACATAAAAATTTGAGACAAACATCCCAAAGAAAGCAGAATCAGTGCGAGAAATTTGAATCGGAATCTTGTTCTAAATCCATAATATTTGAAACTGGACAATTTATCATGGAGGAACACCATCACACCATCAAGCCAACATCACTGCTGATGTGTGACTATGTTATAGTCTTGTCTAGTCTAAAATTCTTTGTCTTTAATAATCGGAACTAATTAGTTGAATTATTGTGAATTGTTATTTGATGCTACGAGACGATTGACCTGGTAAAGCAAACAAAAAACCAGTCCGATATGCCTCAACAGCCAATCAATTCGAACTGGCTGATCAGAATATAGTAACATGTTTGTTCAGTCGCCTAATCCAGACCTTATTGCTATATTCCAAGAATAAAAATTGGCGAGCTACATTTGTATCTGGCGCAAAAAAATCCATTGGTTCAACACTAAAGACGCAGCCAATTCGTTTTAACCACAGACAGATTGCGCCACTTACACCGGAAGTTTGGATCTAGATCAACATCTTATTTCTTTTGAATTTTTGGTTAGGGCAGATATTTCAGTCTTCAAATTGACCACCATATGTGTGCGTGTTGGCGTTTCTAATTTATTTTGGACAAAACTATAAATGGGATTCTAAATTTAGCCACTTTAGTTGAAAAAAAACCCCGATGGAAATCTGACGGAATCCCAAGAAGAAGATTGATAGTGTCTTGCGTAAAGCATTAGGAACCGATTCGATCAACCACCAATCAGCAGCACAAGCAAGACAGATGCACAAAAGAGCTCCGTATTGGATAGACTAGGATTCAATCAAGCGTTCTGTTAAAAATTGAAACGCGCACTAATTATTTCGACATTTTTCGCAAAAATACAAAATTTCAATAAAATCGTAGGTTTGAAGCTGGTTTATGCACAATCTGCTGTCTTGGCATCTCAGATAAGAAGATTCCACACGAGAACGAAACGTGCCTAAACCTCTGGAGGACCTCTAAATGATAATCGAGCTTTACCTGCATCGGTGGATCGGCGGTTCCTATGGTCCGGCGATCCGCATGATGATGCGCAACAGTTGTTATGTTTAGCCAACAAGCTTTTATCATCAATTCTTTTCATAATTCTTCTTCATAATCATCATCATCATCATCATCATCATGAATAACGCATTTTCGCATCTTGTGCTCCGCGCGTGCCAACGATACGCTGGTGTTTGAGTTAAGGGGAGTTGGTAAAATTATTACCATTTTTTTTGCGGGACCAAGCCGATAACTAACCATCTGTTGTTTGTACTCAAAATTCACCAGACTAACTGTTGCAATCAGAAGATTACAACACCAACAACAGTTGTTGATGTTCTGGTGATCTTCTTATTCTGCTTGTTTGCCACCAAAAAAAGCTACTTGTCCAAGTTAGGCTATTAGCCCCTCCGATAGCCGCTCCGATAGTGGTGTATACTGAATTCCCGATGGCCAATATCGCCCGATCTCAAGGGTTGGACCACATGGAAACCGAAAATAAAGCCGTAATGCTTACCTAACCTTGGGCAAACATTGTAATATCGGAAACTAGAGCGGGAACTAAAATTCGTTTGCTTGATTTCAGATTACTTGCAGCTTCACTAGCTATGGGTTAGCCGCCTGAAACCTTGGATACAATAATTGAATAAATGTTGTTGGGCTCATGATCGGATGGTGGAAGAAGAAAGGTTTTTCTAAAAGTCTATCCGGTAATTTTGTTCCATCCATCCGTCCGTTGGTAGCCAGCCAGTGAATAGGGTCCACCACCGACCTACACCCGTCGGTCAATAATCGTCCAAGCAAACAAGTATATGTCTAGTAGGGAACATAACTGTGTGTGTAGGGTATGGTCAACACGTGCAGACACAGGACATGGAGACGCGTGTGCAGCTTTTCGTTTTTTTCTTTCAAAAAAAGAAACGATCCTAAGGGGAAAGCCATAGGCCCCCTTCATTGTGACCACCAATATTTTTAAAGTTACGGATAACACATGGCTGGCTTGGTTTGTTGGCTCGTGTCGCTAACCTTTCGTGGATATTTTCGGTTGATTTTTTTTCCAAGATCACAAAACCAAACTAAGGCTAGGCTTCAATGCAATTACAATACATGCCATAGAGTACGCGCGCGTGGTACACAGAGCTGGACGTGAAATTTTTTGGACCAATTTTTCTGGAACAACGACAACAGATGAAACACAAGCGCGTTTCTCGTGCACAAACACACACAAAGAATTGTTTGATGGCTGAAGAAAAATTGAATGAAACGGACACACCACCAAGCCAAACACAGAAACGTGGTGCTTGTTTCGCAGGGTGCATTCACCGTGGCCGCAAATACGGTACCAAAAGACACAACGCTAAATGCAGTCGATTCAGCAGCAGGCAGGCAGGCAGGCAGGTGCGGTCCAAACTAACCAAGACTGGTGAATGAATGCTCAAATGATGGCACGCGACAATGTGCGTTGTGGTACCTAGCATTGTTAGTATGATTGTTATTATCTGCACGCGTTTACCTACGCGCTACGAGTGTCTGTGTGTGTGTGTGAATGTCCATCGGCCTAAGCTAAGCTAGCAATTCTTCTCTTATATTGCCCGAACCTAAGAACCTGCTTTCTAGGATTTTTTCCGTTTGTTAGGTTCGAATTTCGGTTTTGTTTCAAACTAGATCAATTTGAGGCAGATACAGATTTCGCTTTCGTTTTTTTTTTGGATTTGGATTTACTGTTCGCGTTTGTGACATTCGTAGATTTCTATCTAGGAACACTGAGAATTGATGATGATGCGCTAGCTCGCGCAGCGAAAATAGGGATTGACCACCACATAGGTCACCACGTCGCGCACCCCCATTGGTTTGCTAAGCCTGCTGGTCGTTGGCGGATGGTCCTTATAGCTTGCTTAGCCAAACAACGAGGATTCAATTTTCAAACGGATTGGATAACCAGAAAACCTAAGCAAGCGAATCAACAACAGCAACAACGGTTAATGGTTGTCGTTCAAAAACGAGCGCGACCAACAACGCACACTTTGACGGTAGTATTCGTGACCGAGCACGAGAGCCACGCGTCCATACTCTCTCTTGCTTGGAACATCTGCCTGATCGACACGTGCAATATGTGACCTTAGGTTCTATGGTCTGTGCCCTGACGTCTGACACGGAGAGCAAGACAAGCCAAGCCAAAGCAATCTATCTATGAAGGAAACGCTCAAGCTGACGACGCTCAAACACACTTTTTGCTACAAAATATACGATTTAAGCAAAAAGCTTGAAACAAGTTACCAGAGACGAGAGAGTGGTAACATTTTGATGATGAATTCGACTGCTATTATATCGATATTGCTAAGTGCAAACGGACGCACAAGCACACAACAGAGAGACAGAGAGACAACCGTACGCTGGGTTCACCATCTTTGGATCCATTTGTCCACTTGTATATTGCTTCCCACCACACATATGCATCCGGTTCTTGTCGAAACAATCAGGCCAGTCAGACAGCCAGAAAAATGATGCAGAAGAACAAGGAAAGTGGAAAATAAATACTACTTTGGCGCGGTAAAACAAGACAACAACAAAATCTTTTGGATCAGATCTGCACACAGCACGCAACATGAATAGATGATCATGGTCCACAGGCTGGATCAGAGTTGAGCAACCTTTTTGATCAACTGGTCAATTTAAATTTTCAAATTTTTTGTAGGGCCGTACATAAAGTAGTGGAAAATCTATTTCCTACGACGACAACTCTGAACAAGAGAACAGAAATACCCCTCCTCTTCTACTGTTTATAGTGTGTCTCGTCATTCGTGGCAAATCATCACATTGGACCAATCAGAGAAAGGAATACACCTTCTTCTCCTGTTTATAGTGTTTCGCGTCATCAGTTCAAATCATCAAAATGAACCAATCAAAGGGGAAAACGGTTGTTATAGGCGTCAAACATGCACAGACAGTATTGGTTAAGGCTGATCGCTTTTCTTCTGTTCTTCTGTTGTTGTGTGTGTCTCGTCATCAGGCCGAATCATCACTGTACCAATCAAAGAGAGAAATATAGCTTCGTCTCCTGTTTAGAAATGCTTGGTGGGCGGCACAAAAATGTTTCATGAGCCGCACACGGGTGGTGGGTTGCTCACCCCTGGGCTAGATCATTGACCATAGGCCAAGCGCGAGCTCTCTCTCCCTCTCTCGCAATTTCAAATAAGTAGATGTTCCAACATCAATCCGATCACAATCCGCGAAAATTACGCTTGTACCAACCGAATTCAGTCGTACAATGAAACAGTGCCGGCTGGTCGACTGGTGAATTATCCACCATCACCATTACACGCTTTGAAGAATAGGGTGCGAGATTGAAAGAGAGAGAGAGAAAGAGAGAATTGGAACGGTATTCATCATCCATTCTAACGGTTGATATTCACACAACGGTCGTTTTTTGATCGTTCGTGTGTGCATTAGCTGGTTGTATATCAACAACATTACCAATTAGGTTCACACGACCCTTCAATGTTCTCATGTTTTTCGGCGCGCGCGATCCAATTCATTCCATGGATTCAGCTAAAGCTGGTGCTGGGAAAATTTCCTGGGATTCCAAAAATGACTCGATTCAACGATCATCATCATAATGGACTGGTATTACTCTAAATATGGTTGGGGCCCAGCTCGAATCCATGTGAACTGTGGTTGCCTGTTGAATTGGTTACCGATGAGGGAAACTAACCATTGTGTGTATACGTAGGACACATGAATCACATGAATCCTGGATCCGACCAGGGTTCTCACACCAGCACTGGCTGGCTGTCATGCACAAATTTTGCATGCAAAACACTAAAAACATTGAATGGTTCTCACGCAGAATTCTAGGTTATTCAGTTGGTGCAAATGAGGCGATTTGAAACAACCTGAAACCTAAAAGTAACGGTCCTACAAATTTCCAACTGTTTTCCACCAGAAAAATGCACCTCAGATTTTCTCACACTTTTTTCGGGTGAAATATCCGAATCCAGCATATTCAATAGATCATGGAACAGATTTCAACGAATAAATTCGATTCGGTTCTGCCAAAATCAATTTAGCTCGGACAAAACGTTTCACTTTCATAGGCAGATGTATCGAGAACAATTATAATTATTAATAATTATGGATCCTCGTGGACACCTTTTGACCAAAAGCTCTTTGACCCAGAAGCATTATGATCATCATGATCATCCAATGCATAAATTATTCAGTTTAGCCTTCGTAAGGACCCAATCAAACACCATAAGGTTTGGGGATGTGCACCTGGTGTGCACGCGCGCGCTAGGATCATCGTCTTCATCATCATCATCGTGTTGAGAAAGGAAATTCCTGTTGTGCGAATTTACCTGATGGCCATGGCGGTTTTTGCACGAGTTCAATGCTTTGTTCACTTTCATCTTCATTGTTGATCTGAATAGGAGCACGCGTTTTGAGACCTAACGACCATAGACGCTGCGGATAATAAAAGCTCTGGATTTAATGAAAAAAAAAACAAGGAACCATACCTGCCCTGGTTTTTCCTGTCAGTTTGCCTGTCTATCTATCCACACACACACACGCACAATCCAATATTATTGGAGAATAAAAGTTCACCTGGCAGATTTCGCATCAGAACAAACAAAAGCGAAAACACATTTCAAATTATATTGGCTTGGTTGGCAAACTTTGACGCGTGTTGGTTTTGTGTGTGTGCACCGTCTGTTTGTCTTCCAAGCTTTTTTTTTGTTCCAAGCACGTGCCCATAGATTAAAGGTGTGTGTGTGTGTGTGTGTGTGTGTGTGTGTGTGTGTGTGTGTGTGTGTGTGCTCCAGAAGTTGATCCAGAAAAAAAAGCCATACACTCTTTACAATCGAACCTTTCTGTCTGTCTGAATTTTCCGAACACAACTGGCAGCACGCGTTTTCTACCTGTTTCTTGTTGTGTTTTGTGCAAAGACCCTGGTTTTTCCCGATCCGGTGACATATGGAACCACCGACAGACTCAAGGTGTTTCACCAACCAGATATCTATGAACCAGTGGAGACATTTTGCAACAGCAGCGGTGTGGTTCTCTTGCTTGCCACAGGTAGCATGGAACGGTAGATATTGCTGCTGTCAGACCACATGCGAGAAGGTAATGATTAAGATTTTGGAACATTGCTAGAACGAGAGAGAGAGAGAGAGCGCGTCGATTATTGATAACCGTAAACTTCCAATACAAGTCCAGAGTTCTAAAAGGTTCAAGGTGTTTTAATGGCCCCAAGGTTTTTTATGCGGTACTAAGCTATAGACAGAGGGACAAGAGAGAGTACGCGTTTGGCGCGTGCAGCTGGCCAATTTGAGAGAGAGAGTCCATAATAGCCAAGTGTTTACTGCAGGATATTTTGATGAGTTGGAACACCATCCAAAGGCACACGCAAAACACATGTGACGCGCGAGTCTTGTGTCTAGCTGTCTTATTTCTTGGATTGGATTGTCTTGTCTGTATGTGTGCGTATGTGTGTGTGTGTGTGTTCTTCCCGTTAATGGTGGTGGTCAGTGTTAAGGTCCATTCGCCTCAGGTTCCACAGACACCGAACCAAACCAAACAACAGATTGCGATGATGATGGTGAACGCATAATCAAAGATTGTGATGATGGCGATGGCCAAGCTGCTGGTGCACAAAGACCGCACTTCTCATTCTCCCCAAAGACCAAGCTGTTTTGCAAGTGGCAAACATAGCTCGTATATCTTTGGAACACACAAACGCAAAGAATTTCTATGTTTCATTGTGTGTGCTTGTCTGTATGGCTGTTTGCTGCCCAAAAAAAAAGAAACACAGAGAAACCACCTGTCGCATAAATTGGCCAAAGGTGGCCAAAGCAACCAGACACCAAAATTTTGGCTAATAAAATTCTGGGCAAAAAAATCTAAGAAAAATCTGTCTATTTCGGACAACTACGAAATGTGCGCAAACAGAACATCATCGACCAAGTTTTTTCCACCGGTTTTAGGGCGATTGTTTTACCAGATCTTAATTGATTCTTTAGTTCGGACAGGATACGAGCTCGAACATCCTTCTTATTGTTCTGGTGGATTTTTCTAAATTGAATTTTTATGGGGCGCCATCACCGGGACACACCTTGTTTGTTTTATACGCAAATCGATTTTGTTACGGTTCTATGGTTAGCTAATGAATATTCTTATTACATATTTGTTTTATTGTTTGTTTCGCTGATAATCGATTTTTCGGGCAAGTTTAATTGAATCATCATCATCATCCAGATGATCCACCCTTTAGTTTAATAATTGAATCCTCTTGTATTGCCGTCAATTATCTTCTTTTGAATAAAAAAAAATCTAATGGTAGCATCATCATGTGGTCCATCTTTATGTCCACCATCAATGGCCACTGTCGATGACAGCAACCACCTGTTGGCGACAATTGACATCCATTAGAACAATTTATTAGCCGCACATACACACACGCGCACATACGCATGTACTTTGCGCAAACATATCTTAATTCAGTTTGGTTCAGGTTGTTTGCGCGTAAATCTCGTAAAGATAGATTGAGATTCTCCTCTCTCTGCGCTCTCCGCGCAAGCAAGCTATAGCTAGTGTTTCAAAAAAGGCAAATCATTAGCGTTGGAGAGGCCAGAGCCAATTTCTTCAATCATTACAATCATTATTACTGCCACAAAAGATGCAGGTTGATTTTGGACACCTGACCACCGCCATCACTGGTCGTTGGGTCGGTTGTTTAGTTTTAATTTTTGGCGAAAAAGCTCCCTAATTCGTTAGTTGTTGTTGGGACATGATGATGATGCTAATCAGCGGCAACAGCCATAGCAATAACCAAGCTTACAACAAGATGGTCGGTCGATGGCAGATTGTTTTCGGCTTTCCAAGAATGAAACAAGCCAAAAACATGCTTGTTTTGTTTTATTATAAGTTTCCAAGAAACAATGCCGAAAAGTTAAGGAACTTAAAGGTTAACATCGACCAAAAATTGCGCCTTTTGAAGAGGATATAAATTCAAATCAAGAACCAAGAGAGTGAATGAGCTGAAGAGTCAACCCTAAATACCTGTGTGTGTGTGAAGATCTAGATTGGAAAAATGAAGGTGTGTAGGTAAAGGCCAGAAACGCACAATATTGACCCTTATTTTGACCTTGGCCATATAATGGTTGCTTAGTTCCGAAAAAAAAATCTTGAGAACAGGTGAACCTATGCGCTGGTTTGCTGGCAGGCTGTTTCAAGAGAAGAAAAGGTTTTTTAATTTTAAAGTGTTTCTCACACAGTTTATGTGCTTTGGAAAGACTTTGGAAAGCTTTATGTGTGTGGAGCAGTTTTTTTTGGGAAGCTAGTGTGCATTCAATTGAAAAACGAGATCAAAATTTTTTCCTAAGAAAAAAAAATAGAAGGAAACACAATCACAAGGTGAAACGAAAGAAAACGAAGAAGGAGAAGGATAAGAAAAATGACATGCTAAAGGCGAATAGATCCGGCCAAAGGCCAGGTAACCAGGTAAGCGCTGGTAAAACATAGCACACAGGTTGCCAGTCAGGTCATTGAATGGTGGTGGTGAGAAAGGTAAATCAACACTAAGCGCACAGGTAGAGCAGTAACAATGTATTTTTCGGCAGAAGAATTGGAACAAACACAAAAGCTTTGGGAGGAAGAAAACAACAACACAAAAAAAGCAAAGGAAAAGATTGGCCAACTGTCACTCTTCTTCTTCTTCTTCTTCTCCTTGGATCTTGTGTCCTGGCTATATGTCCTTTTTTCCGATTTCGATTCACATATTTTCCCCTGTTGTCTCCAAAGCAGGTGTGTGTGTGTGTGTGTGTGATCAAAGATTACAGCATTTTGCTCGGTCCATTTTCTCCTTCTCGAACCGATAGTGTACCCTAGCATAGCTTTTTACCAAGCTTCCTCTCTTTCTTGGACCAAGCCATCCTGATTTCTATTGTGTTGTTTCACCAGCCATGTCGCTCTTTGCCTTTGGCTGAGGTCGTCATGAACCATATAAGATCCAGAAAAGGTGGCTAGGATGATCATGATGAAGTTGGGGTTTGTACATGTCTTCAAAAAATTCAAAGTTTACAGGTTACTACTACTGATGATGGTGTGTAGTTAGGTCCTAGAACTTTTGACAAATATCGGCTGCTTGACAATGTTGAATTCCTCCTTTTTTTCCCCCGAATTCAAAAAGCTCGGCGGGTCTGTCTATTGTGTGTTCGGGACGGTTTTTTTTTCTGCGCTTGGTTTAATTGATCTAAATGCTTACCTGCTACCGCTCTATATTGAGCTACCTGACCAGGTTGATCTTTGGTTTGGTTGTTGTTTATCTTGATTTATATTTCTTATGTCCTTTCCTCTCATAATTTTTTCCCTCTGTTCCTTCCGTTGCAAAATGGGGAAAGACAAAATGTCTTGACCGCCGCTCCAGACTGGCCTCCCCAATTTCGGTTGTGCACCTTACCATATTTTTTTTCTTCACTTTTTCACCGCAAAATTTAACTAGATGATTTCAACTTGTTGCTGTTGTTGTTGTTGGTGGTGGTTTCATCCGCCTAGGCCTGGTCTCAAAGACAGGACACACATACATGTGTGTGTGTGTGTGTGTGTGTTTGTGTTGCACCTTTTTTGTTTGAATTTAGATTTTGAATTTGTTTCCCTACTTTTGTGAAATCATTATTATCATTATTGGGTCAATCATCCAATATTCCTGCTGCTTTGGTGGTGGCTGACCGGAACCTAGTTTATTTTTGCCTTAAAATGAAAAGAGGAGACAAACGACAATCACACATACACACATACACACACACACATAGATATAACAAGCCCCTGGTTCTCTTTCTCAATTTGGTGTGGTTTGATGTGAGAAAAAATCACGGCTGTTGTTGTTCTGTTCGTGAGCCACTCTTCCTGTGCGGAGAAAAAAACCGGCCCAGGCTGCCCAAGACACTCAAACCGCATAAGCTTTAGCTGGTCTGGTTCTAGGGGTTTGATAGGCAATATGTAACAACACCAGACCAATCAGCTAATTGAACATTTGTGGATGATGATATAAATGCAATTTAAATGATCATCCTCCATTGGGAGGAAATGATTGTAATGATTATTATGCCGTGGCCAGGTATTATTACATGTGTTTGGTGCACCTAATCAAGGTGCTATCTATCTTTTCCGTTTCGTATCGTTATGGGTATTCTGCCCATCATCATCTTCATTATGCACATCAGCAAGCACGAATTTTCGAAACATAATTCAACAGATTGAGGGCAGGGGTGTTATATTGGTTTTTCTTTTCTTCAAGACAAAAATTCAAAGATGAAGGTGAACGAAAAAAAAGCAAGCAAACAAGAAAAGCGTTTTCCAAGAAACTTTGGAAAGGCTTCCTATCATATTGCATAGTTTGAATTTTTTCGCTGCCCGACAAACAATGTCACACAAATTGTTGATGCTATTTGATGCTTTGAGTTTCGGTTATTATCAAGCGCGCTGCTTTTGACCATGGATCCTGATGCAAAGTCACACAAGCACCGAACAGAGACCCAGTGCTAGTCACCGAATGAGGAGAAAGTTTCATTGGAATGCGGCTCCTGTACATTTTGTATTGAACAATATTATGGCCATTATTATTATAAACTATTATCATGGCCGACATTCCACAGGACACCAGGTATGAGCAGTGTAATTCACCACCACAACGGTCCGTACGGCATTAACTACCGAAATCCGCACGGTGAAGAAGGTGAGCAATGCCCCGAAAATTTAAATTTCACCATTTGGGTTTGATTTGCCGAAGCAGGTAGCATTTGTCAAGTTGTTGCGCATTGAGGAGAGTGGGGGGAAGGCCGACAAAGCAAATCGCGCATCCCCATATTCATGGTTTCATTTGGAATGATAGATGAAGGGCTCATTGAGGGCAGCATTCTTCTTCAGCTTCATCTTTATGGTACACTTTGTCGATAATAGCCTTAAAGATTGCCAAGCAGATGATGATGGTGCTGGTGAAGGAATTTGCCAAGGCAAGTGTTTCTTGTGAACCAAGCCTTGAACCAACCAGACCTGGAACAGATAGAATGGAGACAGATTGGTTGAAGAGAGAAAGGGAGAGAGAGAGAGAGAGAGAGAGAGACGGACGAGGATACAAGGACAATACAATAGAAAACAATGAAAAAGAAGAAGAAGAAGAAGAAGAAGTAAAATCCGAAACGAAAATTGTGTCATATCGATTTTGTTTTCTTTTACTTTTTTCTTCTTCTTCTTCTTCTTCTGCTCCTCGGGTGTCAAGATTGTGCCAAAAATTCATTTCAGTAGCTTGCTTGAATAAAACCAGCAGGAGACTTGGACTTGGGGCCTCGACAGAGCACTAAAGAAAAACTGCGACAACAAAACTAAAACCGAAATCGAAACGACTGTGCGACAGGTTGGTGTGATTTTGGTGTGAATTATTATTACGATTCCATTTAATGACACAAACACGTTCTGTCTCTCACGCTACCACATCAAATGCAACACCTTAGACCTTGGACCATTAAGAACAACTGGGATTGGTCTCTTAACGTTGTCGCACAGGGACTTAATCATAAACTGTCCCAACAACTGATTGTTGTGGATTGTGGACAACATGCAAGGTGACCTGTGGCCGATTTTCAACAAAAAATCGTTTTTTTTGGAACATCCAAACGGTATTCCAACATAAAAGTGGTGTTCCAGAAAACATTTCGGAACAATTTTGGCTTTTGGGATGTAGGTAGGCAAACACAACGGTTATTTGCTTGGAAAAAAACGAGATCCTAAAGCTAAAGTGGTGGCCACAATGTGATTTCTAGGGCCATCATCCTTGATCGATTGATTGCTGCCGTTGTTTGCCAACCTCAGAAGAGTGCATATCTGTTTGCGGACCATACGGACGATTCAATGGTGGTTGACCTTTATTCGACTTTAAATGTCACACACCAAGCAAAAATCCTAGTTAACACACAACCAGGGTCTTAGGACGATCAGGTCATCTTTT
Organism: Amerodectes protonotaria; assembly: GCA_025882695.1. Classification (NCBI taxonomy): domain Eukaryota; kingdom Metazoa; phylum Arthropoda; class Arachnida; order Sarcoptiformes; family Proctophyllodidae; genus Amerodectes; species Amerodectes protonotaria. The sequence continues at coordinate 73,652 of JAOZJS010000052.1, read as the reverse complement.
TGCTATGGCATACATTAATTCATTGATCAGCTATGATTGGTGCATGCACCCATCTACCTTATTTTTCTCACCAACGGGTCTTCTTCTTCATCGTCACCTCGTCACAAGGTATTGAATGGATAAGATGCAGATCATTGTATGCGCATCGAACTAGTCCTAGGGCCCTAGGGTTTATTGTTGACATAAATTTGATTGAATGCTGTTGGCCTCATCCTTTTCATCCAAGGCTAGGATTTCATTGGATGGCAGTATTTGTATTGGTTCCATCAAACTAGACAAAACACAAGACGAGGCTCTCCGTTTCTTCATCTGTCTCTCCTTCTCTCTCTCTCTCTCTCTCTTTGAGCCAATGTTGAATCATTAACTCTATCGATTGAAGAATGGAAATACCTTTAATTTGCATTTAATTTTGACTTTTTGCTTTGCAAGGGGGCCAGATGGCTATTGAGATGATGATGATGATGGTGATGGTGGTGGTGGTATGACAGTTGTCGTATCCTTCCAGCCCATTTTCATATGAATCTTGGCGATTGCATAATATACCAGCCAGCCAGCCAGCCAACCAGCCAACCAACAAAGATCCCTGAATGTGAAGAGCACCATCATCCTCATCAATCCATTATTAACTTATGCAGGAACCGTTCCATCTTCGTATTTCTCCCGAACCAACAGAAATGAAATTCAATAATAGTTTAGTTCAAATCAGTTCAGTTCTCTTCTCTCTTCTTCTTTTTTGGCCATTATTGTTATTCTAATTATTATTAGAATCAAAGCGTTAAATAATCGAACAATCCTTTTCATTCATATACACATTCTATTCAATTCGTTCGCGTTTCTCTTTTGGCTGAGGAACGCATCTTTGCTTCCCAAGGATTGTTTAGTATTGTCAAAAGAAGGAAATAGATCAATCAAATCCATATTGACATTTATGGTGACATTTATTCACCGTGTGATGTTCGGCTGATTCAGATGATGTCCGAAAAACAACGCCATTTGACTTTGACCTGACCTTTTGGTTGGTTGTCATTGAATTCCAGGACAATGACAATCATTATGATCATGATCAGGATCACCGTTCCAAAATGGCGATCCATTAGAATTTAAGACATTGATCATTAGCCGAACGAAGCTTGTAAGATTAAAGCAAGCTTTTTGGCTGAAAAACAAGCCTTCCAGTGTTGGTTTCGAGCATTGGCCTTTTTTGCCTTGTTTTTTTAGGGGTAAAAAGCGCAACAGGAAGGAGATTGTCAATGTGAAGAATAGAACGAATCTAGAGTCTCAACTTCAGTGGCAACCGCAAATATTAAAAAAAAGCTGGCTGGCTAAATGCAGTGGCTTTTCCATAAAAACCAAACCTAAGCACAAACAACAAACAAAAAATGACCACAAAATATGGACCAAACACCAGTGTGTGGTGGTGATGGCCAACCTTTTTAAATTTGCCGACTTAGGGCTGAGAGGGTCTTGATGGTGTTCTTGGTATTGGTGGTAGTCGTCGCCACCATCATCATGTCAATGATCAGAGCCCAGAAGCATCTGTCAAGTCTTTTACTAAGTTTAGCTGCGCAAGCTGCGAAAGCTTAACAAGTAGCAGCAGAGACACGCCAGATAGGCTAGGTTCTTTCCTTCATTGGACTGTTTTGCTTATAAAAAAAAATTTCAATATGCTCACACATAGAACAGATATTGAAGATGTGGTCGGTCTGCGCAGAGTTTGACTCGGCCCAATAATAGAAATTGGTTGCATCCGATTGGTTCATGTAACGTTGTCGATACGTGTGTGTGTGTGCGCGTATCACCTGCACTTGCACACCAAGAGAAGCGCGCATAGACACACACACACACACTTCACACCACAACTGTTGGCATACGCCTCTTTTTCCGCCTGTGGCAAACGGCACTACCATTGGACATGCATTGGATCTTGGTCGAATGTGTTGAGCTGTGTGCCTCGCGGGACTAATAAATTCAATGCACATTGGTACCGTCAAATCATTTCGAACGCTGGCCGCGCACGGTACGCAACAAGAGGTCAAGAAAAAAGAGTGTGCTCTGCCATCGATTTTCGGCTAACTTCAACAATTTGCTTTCCACGTTATCCGTTCGACTTTGCTTGTTGATCCAAATCATCCAGTTGCGGTGGTTTATGGTGTTTTCTGATTGATTGTTTCTAAGAACCAAGTGCCAACAACCACAACACCAGCCAAGATGCCTAAGGCTTTTTTGATGAAGAAAAAAATCTCCATTATGGCCAATCACCATCATCATCCACATCATAATCATCATAATCATTCCCATTCGGACAAGCCAATATTCTCGCCAACATCTTCGGGTATTGGTTCGCCAAACAATTCATTATCATCATCGATATCGTTGGCCGGTAGCAGCAGTAATTCCAGTGTGGCCTCATTATCACCCCGGAACGATGAAAATGAAAACCGTTTTGGTGATAATTTGGGACAACACCATCTTCCATTACCATTATCCCTGTACGACAAGAATCAGAATCAAGGTAATTAAATTTGACAAATATTTACTGCCCATCTGTAGTTTGGTTAGCATTTCGGATTCGAATCGGAATTTTCATTGGGCGAATTCTTCTTCTCCTCCCCCTCTTCCGTTTTCTGGATAGGTCTGGATTTAAGCATCAAAAACTTGTTGAAAGAATCCAATAATAATACCAACAACAATAATTCCAATATGATCAAGACCGTCCATACAGGGAAAAGCAACAACGCTATGAATGGCCATCAAGGATCTAAATTCGTATCCAGCTATCCGTATCCGGCCAAGTTTGCCAAGATTGCTGATTTTATTCGTGTTAGCAACGAATCCACCAAATCCGAATCGGCCAAAACCGGAAGCACAATCACCAAACCAAAATCGTTGGAATCATTGCCGTTGACCGTTGACCACAAACCGATCAATTATTCGCGTACATCGCCTAAATCGGAAACTACATCTAACGGAAACGAGCAACGGCAGCATCCTAATCATCATCATCATCAACGTATGTCACCATACAGTATCAATTGGAGTGAACATTTCAGCATCAACCAGATTGTATCCACTCCACTATCTTCATCGTCCAGTATTTCCGGTAGAGATAGCGTACATTCAGCCGATGAAAGCTCGATGATGATGGACAGCGATCATCAGAATTCGTCAAACACATCAACACAATCGACCCGATCCACCAGCGAAAAATTGTCGTTGTTGAACAAGAAAAAATCCGATCGTTACCAATGTGAAGAATGTAACAAAAGTTATTCAACACAAAGTGGCCTAGCTAAACACCAAGAATTTTTATGTGCAAACAAACAAGTGAAAAAATCATTCAGCTGTAAACACTGTGAAAAGGTCTATATTTCATTGGGCGCGTTGAAGATGCACATCCGAACACATACATTACCATGTAAATGTAAATTATGCGGAAAGGCATTCTCTCGTCCTTGGTTGCTGCAAGGTAAGAAATTTATTTTCTTTCTTTTTTTTTGGTTTCTTTCGAACAACAAAACTAAATCAATAAATCACCAGTTCAAAACGTATCACTTTCTCAAAACCATTATAATTAACTTGGACATTTTGTCTGTCTTTCTCTCTCTGTCACTTTTTGTTGAAATTCTTAGGTCACATACGGACACATACTGGTGAGAAACCATTCGCATGTCAATATTGTAATCGAGCATTCGCTGATCGTTCCAATCTACGTGCTCATCTTCAAACACATTCGGTGGTGAAAAAGTATAGCTGCAAAACATGTAGCCGAACCTTTTCGCGAATGTCTTTATTGTTGAAACATGAAGATAATGGCTGTAATGGTGGCCACCATCATCATCATCATCGCCAACAACATCATGGTAATATTGTGACCATTGGTGTTGAAGATTTAGTGTCCAACCAAAACCCCTCGATGACCGCATTGGTTCATTGAAAAATGCGCAAATCATCAAGAAATTCTATTGTCAGCGCCTAGTCTCTCCAATGATGTAAATACTTACAACACCCACTCATCTTCACTTTGCAAGCATTAACTAATATGTACACGCCTTTTTTAAAAATTGTTGCACTGTTATAGATACTTTAAAATGCTTTACAACAATCATATTATTATTGATACAAATATGCTTTGTAAAAACCTCCCTTTTTATTATTTGTTAAACAACTACTTAATAAGCTTATTTTTCATGGATGAGTACCACAAAGTCTTGAACAAACCCACAATACACTACCATCATCAATATTAGTAGTAATATTAAGCCACTCCTCACTGCCACTTTGTTCACACTGGTCATCGTGACAGTCATTTTTGACCATGTGCGCATCACCATCAAATACATTACAATAAGCACCGATATTGCACTGTAGCACGTAGATGAATGGTTGCTTTGAACAAGAACAGCCCACCCATTCATTTTGGGCATTATTTGAAATATAACAAAACGAAAATCAATCACGTGAATTATTTGTGCCATAATCCAAATGATATTTTTGATTTTTTTGAAATTAAAACAAATTTTATGAAAAAATATAAATAACAAAACTTATTTTTAAAGAAAAAGAGTGCCTAAAAGACCCAGATCAGGCTTCGGAAAACCAGTATTTCCAGTGTGTTTTACCTGGACAGTGAACAAAAAGCACCTGTTGATGGTCACGAATACGAACGTCTTACACATTTGCACACAATTTTAGACTGGACCGAGCACAAGGTCTAGGGTCCGAAAAAAAATATAATTGACCAGGTTGTGAATAACAATCATTAGCCTGGAAAGGAATCGAAACGATCTTCGAACATCAAACTGAAGGTCTGCAGACACCAGTGTTAGATTCATGGAAGGTTTCATTGAAAAAAAAACTGTCCAAAACTCGAAAGATATTTGAAAATCAAGTTTATTCAAAAGCCCAACTTTTGTTGACAGAAATTTTTGTTTTTGTTATCCGAACGAATATAACCAAAGGTCCTTGATCAAAGTTGCCTCTCTTTTGAATTTGCCTAGGAAACACAAACGCATTCACTCTGCCAATGGCAATGGTGCACCTGTCGAACCTAGTGGATGATGATGATGATCACCAAGGGACAGATGGCCCAAACTGTTTTATATTCACTTTGGCAATATTGTGTTAAGTGTTGGTTGATTGGTGTGTGCAATGGTCGTCATCGTCTTTGTGACCACATGTTGGACGCAGGGCCAAAAGCCGGACATATTTTGCCAAACATAGTTTGGTTTTGGGTGTACAGTTCTGAAGATTTTTTTGCCCAAACCACCAGACATCGGCCAGCAAGAATAGAGATTGAGGTATTCAACGAGATGCCTCAGGCCGTGGCCATGTGTCTGAAGGTTTGAATCACAAGTACAGCGAAAAAAAATGTATGAATCATTAGGCCAACAGTCTCTGGCCCATCATTCTGGCCAGCCAAATAACTGGCTTATTGACTAGAGAGCTAGTTCATTGATTGCTCTTTGTTTTGTTCTTCATCATGGAATTCCTTTGAAATTCCGATTCAATCCGCCATTTCACTGGAGGGCCATCTCAAATCACTAACAACTAGAGCATGTGAGAATCTTAGGATTATTATGCTTGCTTTTTTGCGGGCATCGACGTGGTGGGAATCAATTTTTTGAAAATTTTTACAAAATATAGATGCTATTTGAATGGAAAATTTGTTTTAGTTTCAAAAGCAATCGGATTTATAAACGCGAACGAGAACAAAAAAAAGAAAAAAGTAATGAATTTAGATGTTACAAACGCGTCTTAAAATTTAGGCTGCTCGAAGTGTTATTATTACCGGGAAACATTTGAAACATGGCTATCTTGAACCAGTTTCAGCTAACCCGGTAAGCTGGGTTCGGTTGTATTTGGTGTAAATAAAAGATAATCACACTAATAATAATAATAATGTCATGTTGTTGTACCGATTCGGTTAAATTAAGTTTGTTAAATCGGGTCGAACCAAATTCAAATACTGGTTATACATCACTATCTCAATTTAGGTTCCCATACGATCCCCTTCCAAATACCCTTGGCTTGTCAACATACCAAATTGGACAAAACGACAAATAAATGGTTGATAATAATAAAAAAACTGCACCAACATGGACCATGAATGTCTGTAACTAGTCTCTTTTTTTAGTGAACTGAGGTATTGTTGGGGAAGGAAAAAAATCTTGTAGAAAATCTTGTAACTTGTTAGATCCCGTGGCCATGTCATGTGATTGCCTGTTGCGTTAGCTCACTAGTTTTGGTACTCAGCCAGGTATGTTGGATTATTAATCAAATTATTGTCACCAATTTTTTTCATTCTCTCTCTCTCTCTCGCTCGCCGTTCTTCGCTATTACGCAAGCGACCGAACAAAGCTTTAGCAGAGAGTACCGTCCGAACCGTGTTAAGCTTTTTTTCTTGCTTTTTCCGCTTTGTATGATGTTGTATGCGTGAAAAGAAACGCTTGTAATTACTCAAAAACCTAATCAAGCAAACACATAAACGAGCCAATAGCTGAAGAACCCAATTGGAACCATTTTTGCATAATAATCATCATCGATCTATGGATTCGATCTTCGGCTCTGCTTAAACGCTGGCATCTATTCATTTTGGTACCAGTATATTTGTGTATGTCTTCACACCACCAAAATGTGGACCACTTGGAAAAGATCAATGGTTTTCTGGGTCCAGAGCAAAGGTCCGTGGGTTCCACACACACACACGCACACACACACACAAAATGTCCATCTGACACACATTTTCGCAGAAAAGAACGCGTGATAAGTTGATTGATTCATTGCGATTGTTGTATTCATTTTTGGAACCAATTGAATTACCGAAAGATATGCAGGGATTCGGTTCAAAAGCTGCTTCAGCATCGACACTTAGCAGCCTTCGGAAGTTGATGTTGTGTTTTATTAGCAAGAAAAATCAAACTTTAAATTTTTTTTTATTTGAAAAAATCAATTGAAATTCGTTCAATGTTCCATTCTATTCTTATGTTTCGAAGACATTAAAATTGATTGTCGAGTGTCGTATTTTTGGATTTAAATTAAATTAATAATCGAGAACACACACACACACACACAGCCTTCAATGATTTTTTTGGTTTGGCCAGTTCCAAAGAAAGCGAATGTGTGTTGGCAACCTTTTTTTTGGGGGGGCCACATCAATTTTGGAACAAACAGCAATGATATTGGCCAAATAACAAAAACAAGGCATCTTTGGGCGCACCAACACACACACAATGGACTAGATGGAGCATATTATTATGGCTAAAACTTTTTCCCAAATGAAACACAAAAAAAAATGGAAACATGTAGAGAGCCGGCAAGCCTTTTGAAATTTGTCGGCGGGAAAAAATGATTTTTTTTTCTCTTTTCAAATTCAAAATGCAGCTTCTTTTGATGAATTCATCACAATATGGACTCTCTCTTGTTTCCATTCTTTAACTTTGCGGGTTTCCAGCAAATCAAGATGTTATCCTCAGCCCAGGCCGAATAACGGTATTTTGGCTTATGAAATTGCAATGGACACCCAAGGCCAATATCATTAATGTCAAATAAATTTGGTTTCATTTTCTATGGGTTCCAAAAAAAAATGCAACAAGCAAAGTTAACGCACGCGATTGAATGAGAGAATTGCAAAAATAAAAGAGACCAACCAAATTATGGAACCAATATCGTAAATAACATCGCGCACACGTTTGTGTCCGAATGGTTGACTTTGGTCGGTATTGTTCCATCAAACCATAAAGATTGTCTTGTATAACCCTTAAGATTCATGTAAATCTTGTTATTTTTCCAAAACAACGAAACAAGCATTTTGTTTCGAGTGTACCGTTTGTCGGAGTTTCATACCACATCCCAGTAATGGTAGCTTCAAATGTTTGATTTCTTTTAGATCCTACAGTTTTCCCACTTTTTCCAAGAAAAAAAAGGATTTCTACACAACGTATGTTTTTCCATCGATATTTACCTTTGACCTTACCGAAGGTTTTAAGGTTAAATATGTAAACTAGATATACTACTTGTTGCTTAACTAACCCCTGGCGTATGACTATTCGAAAAAAAGTTTGTCGCATATTATTAACCCATTCGTTTAACCCATACTCCGTTCGGTTACCGTACAACAATGGTTTTGGGTTCCCGAGAAAGAAGCAAAAATATGAAAAGATGAAAATTATTGATTAATGATAGGGCTTTTAATCATATTTCGATATCATTATTGCTAACATTAATATGAACACAGATTCCTTTTCAAAGGCGTGTGTATGTATTGATGCTTGGACAATTTATCACCACTTTTGGATCGATCCATCGAAGGTCATACCTGTCATCATCATCGGGTGGTCCCAGAACTTTTCCTTTCGTTCTCCTTCGGGCCGAAAATAGGCTATTGTTGTGCTGAATCGGTTAAATAAGAAAATTTGTACTGGTAAAACGGACAGGCCAAACCTTGTAACAACAAAACCGACGGACAAATGTTCATGTCAAATTGGAAACATCACACATGAAAATACTTGGTTTACCAAAAAAAGTCTCAATGTTTCGGATTTTTGAATCATTTCGATCATTTATCATCCACACTCGCACGTATTCGCATAACTCTTTGGTTCTTATGGTTCCCTAAGGTCCCTCAGATCAAAAGATCAAAATCGCATTCAAATGCAAATCTCCTAACGTTGCGTTTAGGTATTAAGTTCCAATAAAAATTAGTTTCCAATAATACCTGAGACTAAATAAATAACAAATTGTGTTTGGCTGTTTACGTAACACACAAACACATTCGATTGGGAATAAATTATGATTTAAAGACGACTTCTAGCTAGGCAAAGCTGATCCATGCTGCGCTTATAGTGGGAATCCACCATCATCACCAAGATCAAAGAGAAATTCAATGGTGGTGGACCTAGTTTCTCTTTGTTTCGGATGTTTACCTAAATGATACCCGGAGCCCAATGGCCTGATGTGTTTGCATTTCAGTGTACAATGAGTTTAACCTTTAAATGTTTGACCTTTCACCATTGCAACAGCAGCAACATTGACACAAAAAAAAAATTTAACCGTTTCAAATGTAGTGCCCGAGCTACTCTCTTAGTTCCAGTGAGATGCATTAGAGATGTAGCATCAGTTATGCCAGAGGTGAGCAACCCGTGGCCCGCCCATCGAACATTTCAGTGCGGCCCACCAAGCCTTTCTAAACAGGAGATGAAGCTATAGTGCTCTCTCTGATTGGTCCAGTGATGATTTAACCCGATGACGAGACACACTATAAGCAGATGAAAAGCCAATAGCTTTAACCAGTACAAGTCTGTGCATGTTTGACGCCTATAAGAACCGTTTTCCCCTCTGATTGGTCCAATGTGATGATTCTACCTGATGACGAGACACACTGTAAGCTTATGAAAGGCGATCAGCTTTAGCCAGTACAAGTCTGTGCATGTTTGACGCCTATAACAACCGTTATCCCTTCTGATTGTTTCATGGTGATGATTTGGCCTGATGACGAGACACACTATCAACAGGAGAAGAAAGTGTATTCTTCTCTCTGATTGGTTCATTGCGATTTAACCCGATTACGAGGTACACTATAAACAGGAGACGAAGCTGCGAAGCTGTGCTCTGATTGGTTCAATGTGATTTTTAGTGCGGCCCATCGATTAAAAAGGTTGCTAACTCCTGCGCAGATTTTCCTTCTGCTAAATAGACCTTCTTGACTTTAGGACTCTAGAATAGAAAGAAAGGGACAAAGACAAATTTGTCAATGTGACACAGATTTTTGGATATCGAATTCAAAGTGTTCGATAAATTGGACCCTTATAGTTTGGATTTTTGTGAGATGTTTGCATTTGGGCAGCCCACGTAAACCATTTTTTGTTAAATTTCCGAACTTCTGAAAAGTGATTGTTCAATTCAAGAGCAGCTACAATTAGGATAAACATTTGGATTTTATTTTTCGGGACAAAGTTCATTTAAATTTTTATTTGGCGCGCTCTTTTTTCTCCTCGTTCCCATTGTCATCTTTCTCTCTCTCCCCCTCTCTCTGCTATTTGTTGCAATTGATTATTGTCAATAACGGATATCTATATGGCCAACATGCCTACCAATAAACCATCCAGTGAACCAGGCGAACCTTGGGGTCCCAGCTAGGCAAAAAAAAGAGATAATTCATTAATTTCACGCGTCAAATCGTCTTTCATTGTTGTCGATTTTTTCGGAGATACACTAAATGATACTTTACCGTCCCTAAGCCTGGCTGGAACATCCATTCAAGGTATCTTATCTTTGCAAGGGCCCCAAGGAAACGCTGGTTTTCTGTTTCTTTCTCACCACAATGGTCTGGTCAATAAAAAGTCCATAGAAGAGCCATAAACAAGCAGCAAGAAAGGTATATGGTTGACTAGAATAGAAATAAAGAAAGAAAGAAGATATATTCAATGAAAAGCAACATCCAGAAAAGTTTCCCATATTGGAATTATTTTGATCATTTTTTTTCGGCGGTGGTTGTTGCATTGAAATCGACTCTTTTCAGGTATTGTCATCAATCCAGCGGAATGATGATGACGATAATAACAACAACAACAACAATGATAATTACTTAGAGTCCAAATTCGGGTCCTTGCCACAGTCCGTAAATCTCAAACAAGACCCAGAAAGTTCAGCTAAACACATACATACAGGTAAAATGACCTGTAAACCAATTACCGGTGTTACACATAAAAAAAGGGAGATATCTACGGTCATCCAAGGTCATAATCTGTTTAGTTACAGTTCTGGAATTAGATTTTTTTTGGCTGGATTTTTTTCCCTAAATTTTATAATGTTTTCGCGCATCGCCAAATTATAAATTTGTTAGCTTGCTTGATCGTTGGTGTGGTGGCCATAAAAATTTTACGCTTTTACGATTTGATCCCAGGTGATGTGATTTATTTACTATCACTATCCTAGGGTCCTAGGCATCTCTTTTGAATACTTGTGTGTATTTTTGGGTCTTCTGGTCTTACGGTTTCGGTCTAAACATGGTCCAAACACCAAAAAAACAACGACAACATCCAAGCCAAAGCAAAACTCGCGAACAAAAATCGTAAATCCTGTCTTTAAGAAGTTCACAGTTTGGCCATTGTTGCTGTTAAGCTTTTTTTAGGGACAATAGTTAGTTCGTGTGAGTGTTGGATCGTAATTAGTCGAAACAAATCAAACTACGGTCCCGACTGACATGGCAGTAGTGAACAAACCGTTCCAAAGATAGTGTCAATGAGATAAGATAGCGTGCCGGAATGAATGGCCCAGAAATTTTGGGCCTAAAAATGAACACACAACCAAACACATACAAAAATTAACCGAAGTATGGAGCGAATCCAAAATAATAATAATAATCATCTTAACGGTGAACCAGTAAAAGATGCCTTCTTGTTTGCCAGAAGTTTGTCGGTGACATATGTCAGCCGTCCAAGTCAAATTCTCTAGCCTAAAATCCATCCTAGTCGGACCTAGCTCATCATCATCATCATCATCATTGAATACATCTGTTCGATGACATTCAATCAGTGTTTGACATAGGGGCACACAATCTCCAAAAATCGATTTTCCCCAAACAGACCATTGTTTTCAAGATATAGCCAATTTCCTTTGGTTACAACCATCAAAGGAAAAAATCATTTTTTTCATCTTTTGCTCTCTCTCCCCCTCTCTCTTTTTTTCGATCGCGTACATCAAAGATTAATCAGTTCAGTTCTAGCATGAAAAAAAAAACAGAAAGCAAGCGAATGAGCGAGTTTCGGTGAAATTTCGAGGAAAGCCGATTGATCAGAGATGATGGTTGAAAGATGGTTAAGATATTTAGCTGAAGCCAGAAAGAGAGAGAGAGAGAGAGAGAGAGAGAGAAGAGAGATCGATATCTTTCCAAAGAAAAAAGCAGCCCAAGTTCCAATCTCGTTTGTGTTTGACGTTGGACCAAAGCAACCACACAAATAACAAGCAGCCAAAAACCTTCCCGCACAACAATATTATATTATAATAAGTTTTGTGGTATTAAATCAAGATTAATCTTCAAACAACAACAAATACACATTGGAACAAATGGGTCAAAGGTCAGGTGGCTAGCTAACGGTGATCAACAGGAATGGAAATTATCTGGACAATTTTTTTTGGGTTGCTTGTTGGTTAAGAGCTGTCAATCAGATGCGTACGCGCAGGAAGGTGAAGGAGGGATTCTAATCCATTGCTCCGCCCTGATCGACCAACAGCCACTGAAGCTTGATGCCTCTTTACTGCCCCTTTTTTCCAACGACATTCCTATGAAAATTTATTAATCGAAATGATGATGATTTTAGACATCTGAGAAATCTGTAAGAAATCGCTAAGCTAACTAGAGAAAAACCGGGAGAAAGAAATTTATGTTTCTAGCAACAAAAAAAGGTCGTTATACACGGCCCAAAATGAATGGCCAATTTTCTTGATGTTTCCTCGATCCAAAGACCCGGGACCCTGTTTTGATGGTTTTTTTATTTCCTTCGAAACCCTTGGATATTTTAGGTTGTTGTTATGATCGTCAGCCAGCACCATCACCAAGAACAACAACAAACAATCAAAACCCATAAAAAATGGACACAAACACACCGACCATTGATCTTAACTGAATATCATTAACCATATTGTTCAATGATCGATGCTTGAACTTTGGCTTGGGAATAGGGTTCTGGCTGATCATCATTTTAATTGTCCTTTGGAACCCTAGGCCATCAAACTCATTGATCTAATAAAAGATTGATGTGGAAATCTTGAAAATTTATGGCATCACATAAACCACATGTTCTAAAAGGATGTATTTTTTTATTCCAATCCATTCTGAATCCAAAATTGATAAGCATAAATCACCACCGAGTTCTTTGGTGACCATATTTCTGTTTCCGAAACATCAAAAAATCATCAAAGTTTATTGAACCAGATGGTTTTTTGGGAGATTTATCAAATTTACCCATTAAGACGATGGATCGGCTACGGTGTGGAAGAAATGGCCCAAAGGATCGGGTGAAGAAAGAGTGACATTCAGACCAGACAGGGTTTCTCTGATTGTGAATCAATTTTTTTTATTAATCGTCGAATTCAATGGAATTCAATTTAGAAAGTTCGTGAAGGTTTTTTTTCAGCGTTTGCACGTCCTGAAGCAACAAATCGAAATTGGCCAAACCGTTTTGCCGGTCATTATTACCATTATTATTATGATGATGATTATCAAAGAAAATTGGAAAATTTGAAAAGCTTGATAGGAAAAAAACGAACCAAACACAGAATGGAGCAGGGAAAAATAATCGCAATAATCATTTTGATTTGATGCTGCCAGGAAAAAACCAAAAAAAAAGAGAAGTTTTTTACATGTGCATCCAAGATACACCATTGTGGAACGCCAAAGTATCAAACAGTCAAGCATGTGGTGGTTGCCATTAATAATAATTTATGTCAATTGATTGGGAAGAATAATTCGTTTCAGGAGATTGAAATTTCCGAGAAAGGGTCTTCGGGAAGCTTTGGTGCAAAAAAAACTTATTTACGAACCAAATGATACGTAAAGTGAGATAAAGGGTTGCCCGTAACGATGATGGTGATTTTTTTTTCAGGGTTTCGTTTAGTAGAAAAGCCAAGTTAATCGATAAATCGGATCCGAACAGCGTGCAGTTATTCAATACGGGACCCGAAAGAAAATCCCATCGTGTTCTGGTGCAAAAAAAAACAGGTTCATTTTTTCTACACACGTTTACAAGGACAGCATCTAGGCCCAAGCGATTGATTGATTTGAGAGAATGAGGGAAACCTGGATAGTTTTTTTCCGACCTGTTGTTCTCTAGCTCTTTTTCCATCAATTTTTTGCTTCCTCTCTTAACAGTTTACCCACTTTTTCAAGCAATCCTTTGGTTCCAAGAGGAAAAAATGCTTAGAGGGAATTATTAGCTTTGAAATAGTGAAGCATCAGCAAGATCAGATAGAAAAAGAGAGAACACGGTTGTGTTTCAAGCAAAAGAGGAAAAAAACCTGCAAACCTGAACCAATGGCAACAGCAACATCAACGGCTGAAGTTCCATTACAAAGCGCGTCGAACAGAAATAGATTTTCCTTGCTTCCAGGTAATGGAAAAGCTTTGGAAAAAAAAACAGACAGACATTATGTTCCAGAAACAGATGTAACATGAGAACGTGTTACCTGGTTGGCTTGAATTTTCTCTCTCTTTTTTGTCTCTTGTCTCTCATTCTTTAGGCTGACAATTATTCAATTCATTTAATCGCTCATGCTTCCCCTTTTTCCACAATTTATAATGTATTTTTTTCCGTTTCTTCTTCTTCTTCTTCTTCTTCTTTGAATATAATTGTCGTTGTCAATCCAAACCGTGCCAGGGACCGTATCCGAACCAAAACGACCAAGTTTGATAATTTGGACCAAGTGTAGCAGTCCGATCAATCGGATCCAGCCACACAAATTTTTTCTTCTGGCGGAACACAAGCACATCATTGAAACCTGGAACACATATATCCGTTATCTTAGATATAGATACCCGAACGTTTGAGCATTCCACAAGACACTAAGCAGATTTCAGGATCCGACACAAACCTGGGCTCAACATTTAGGTTTGGACGTATGATTCCGACAGGAGATTTTCACTTTCTGCAAACGGTATCAATTTATCGGTAACTTCCTTGTTTCTACTTGGAAACAATTAAAACGAAATTATGTGTATAATGTTTGTTTTGTAAAAGAAACTAAAATTAGTTCATTTTTTCGGTTAATTGAAGAGACAATGATCGGGAAACATAAACATGAACACTTTTGTTATGATTGTGGAGCTCTTTTTTTCTGGAACACACACGCATACACCAACCAGTGATGAGAGATAATGGATCAATCATCACAATAATGATGATAATAATAATAATAATCCTCATCATAATAATACCAATAATAATAAAACACACCATTGTGTGGCCTCAAACACTAAAAATAGTGTGAACGAACGTAGCAAACATTTGAAATCGTTTTGGAACAATTAAGATAATTTTTCTCAACCAATAATTATTCGAAAATATGGATCTGAATATAGGCGAGTGAAGCTAGCAATCGAACCAGAAAGAGAAAAGGAGATGCTTGAGTTGTTTCTGGGTGCAAACTGGCCAGGGCTCCCGACATATATAAATTGAAACCGTTGAAAGAGGAAGAAAGATTGCTAAAAGTTAGCGAAAATCACCTAAAAGTTTTGGATTTGTGCTGACACTTTTTTGTGTTTGTGTGTCCCTATTTTTGAAATTCCCGGTAGAAAAAACCCTTCAATCAACTCAATCCATAAAGAATCATGATTGGTTGCCGAAAGATGTTGCAATTTTATTTGATGTTTTTACTAACATTAATAACAATGTTCTACTATATTGAAGCTGGTAAAAAAGGCGGCGATCTATTTATAATTGGCGGCGGTAGTGGGTGTCCACCAGCATTATTATATAAATCTAATGGAAAGAAGGGCAAAAAAGGCGAAATGATCATCATGAATAGTTGTGATCATAAAGCAGACAACTATCATCAAACGTACAGCTTTATACCGTATCCAATGTATGGTGGAGGCGGAGGCAGGGGTGGCTATTATCGTTGATCACCGTGACTATCTTTGACTGGCTCAGTATTTGAACATCCCACCAAACATTCTCGGACATCGATCAACCAATCACCATCATTAAAATTTTTTTTAAAATGTATTATTAATGTGTGTTCTCTCTCTCACTCTTTCTCTTTCTCTTTCTCTTGCTATTTCGTTCTTCCTCCTTTCGTTATTTTATTTCAAAAACCAGACTATAACTATTTTAATACCACCCACCGCCTCATCTCTCTAATGTTATTTTTATACGTGTTTTGTTTTCACGACCAAAAACTATCTATTAAAAAATTATTCGAAATCAAATTCAACGAATGCTTCGGATTTTATCAGAAATGTTTGAAAACTGGTTCATAATTTTGAAAAGTGAAAACAGATTCGGATGTGAAATGAGTTTGGACACAGGGACAGATGTAAATTTTGAACGGATTGAACGGTTTCCCTTTTTGTTCGGAACGATAAAGTTAGAGAAAAAGAGAGAGAGAGACAATAGAAAAAAGAAGATGAGATCAATCAAATCTTTCAGGGACATCGTCAAGAAAATAAAGGTGAATCAAAGACACAAACCAAGCCAACAAACACACCCGGACGGTGAATCAAAAAGAGAACCAAAGGATCTTGTTTGGGGCTAAAGAAATGGCAAAAAAAGTCCAAGAAGAAACACCGCTCAGATTCACCGGAAACAAGTTCCAAGTTGATGATGTTTGCAACATTTACATAGTTTCGGATAAAGACAGGGAGAGACAGGGAGAAAGTTGTGACTGCAGGGTTGGGCCGACTGAGCCAGTAGAGCTCATCCATCTTTGTCTTGGCGGAACGCATCAAACTTCAACAAAAAAAAAATAATCATTCAGTTTTAGCCTTTGGATTTCGGTGTGTGAAAAAAGGGTTCCACACAAACCATACACCATTCGATCATCATCATCATTGACGGCAACGTTGATCATTCTCAAATACAATGGATAAATAAGGGATAATAGGGAAACCCTGGTAATCATCATCAACTGGAACAACCACGACAATTATTATCACTGATCAAAAGAACTTTGACACTAATTTACTACCAAGTTGTCACATATTTCTGGTTGAGAGATTGATTTTCATTGGAAGAAACGTCAGAAAGAAACCGCGCTCGAATTCATCAACGACCAAGATCGAATGATGAATGATGAGCTCTGTCTTCTTTCTTCTTTTTTTCTGGAGCTCTATAAAGAAAATGATCATCAAAATAACAATAATAATCCGGGATCTAGGTAACAAAGAATACATGAAATAATCTACATAACATTACAATCGTTTAGGGTCTACACACTGATGAAACTGGAACCGTGAATCGTTCAAAATTGACAATCCATCTTTTGAATTGATTGAAGAAAAGAGTATCGTCCTTGATTTGGACTAGATAGCCCGGTAACCGATTGTGTAACCCATTTTCGGGCAGCTTTTACTTGTCAGATTTTTTTGTTAAAAATGATTTTTTATTAAATTTAAGAACATAATTTTGATATTACATAATTGATTGAGAAATTGAATTTTTAAATAAACCATTTGTAATGTGTCCAGCACAATATTCCATGAAAATTTGGTGAAAATCATTCGAAAAACAGAGGTACAACAAGTGGTCTATCTGCGACGATGATAACCGCCACCGTGTCCATCGCCACCATGTCCACCACCATATCCGCCATAGCCACCATGTATTGGTATATAATGATGTTCTTGTTTTTCATTGCAACCACCACCACCAATGATGATGATGTCACCTTTCTTTTTCTTGCCGCCAGTCTTCAAAACCAAATGACCACCACCGCAACCATGGCCACCGCCATGGCCACCATTACTACCGCCTAAAATCAACACATCACCACCTTTCCCTCCAGCATTCACATGATTGTTGAACAAGAACACGAAATTGACCAAAGCAATCAACAATAAGATGGATGGATTTAGCGAACAATTTAGCTTCATGTTTGTCGTTCCAAGTTGCTCAGCAAAATTCAATCATATTCGATTGTTCGACTGATGGAACCTTATATACTTTTCGTAAAATTCTATCCGAAACCGGAAAAAAGAGCTAAGCAGAAACGGCGTTCTAATATGATTCGAAATGGTTGACTAATCTCAAGAAACCTGGTCCAAGTCGATGTTGGATCCGATTGTTCTTGTTACGTCTTTTTCAATTTTCAATCTTTTCACCGCACCAACCACGACTTTTTTGCGTCAACTGTATCTTGGTAACCGGAAAACAAGAAAAAAACCGATGAAGCCACAAATTTTGCTTTTAATCATAATAATAAAACAAAATACTAGATTTTCAATTTAAAACTAATTGCTAAAATATCAGAAAAAGTTCCACGCGTTTCCAGTGGTGCTTGGTGCCACCTGGCAATACCCGGATTTGATTGAATTGTCGAAAATTGGAAATGTGCATTTTGTTTTTATTTTTTTTAATTTTGGCGACGTTTTATTCTGGGTTTTCGGGCTCGTTTTCAGTTTGTGTAGGTGGGTTTTGGTCAGGATCTGGATTTTTCGCCGTTGGTGATGATGATGATGATGATGGAGACGAAGGAGATTGTTTCGCAGGAGGAGGTGACGAACAAGACAGTTTGTGTATGGGCCAATGGAACCGTTGACATGTTTCATTGCAATAGATGGCAACTTTACATTTGGAACAGCGTTTTTTAGGTTTCACCTCCGAACACGTATAACATGTATTGTAATCTTCATTTTTGGTCAAAATGGACAACGCTGTCGGTTCATCACCAATCTCTACCGTGCTCAATGTTCGAACGTATTGTTGAAACAATGAATTCTCTTTATATGGATATGATCGAATGGCATCTCGTAATAAACGCTCCATGTTTTCCGGAAAACCTTTAGAGTTCGGCTGAAGCCAACACTTGATGCATTTATGGATTACTATTTTGATTTGTTTGCGTCCAAAATCCGGTTCCGGTTCTTTCTCTTTGTTTTGATCATCTTGGTTTTGGTCCTTGCTGTTTATTTTATTTAAATTTTCTCGAGTATTTTCCAATACTTTATGCAAAGTCGTGAATATGAAATTTAAATAATGTACTTTTAATGATAGAATCTCGTTAGGCTCCGATGAACGGAATAGTTTCTCGCAAAGATGCTCTAAAACATTGGATATTTTTTTCTTTTCCTCGAACAATTCACAATGATTCTCGAAAAAATATGCCACTCTAACTGGATTAATATTGGACAGACAAACCAATGCGTGAACGGTCGGTATGAAACGCATGGGTAAGCGTGGTTCTTTTTCCAATCCATTCAATTTGCTATAATACTCGATTTGATCACAAGGAATGTAGTTATTGATGGCAGCCACCGATTGATGTTGGCCAACAAACGCTGCCATTTGTGATGCAGTACGGCCAACGCTGTTGGTTGCAGAGACATTAGCACCATTCTCCAAAAGCATATTGATACAATCAATATGTCCACCGAGTGCGGCAAACATCAAACCCGAATATCGATGTTCGTGGTCGTTTTGGTTAACATCGGCGCCGCGTTCAATTAAAAACTTGCCAATGGGAACATTACCTTTATAGCAGGCATGTTGTAACGGGCTCATACCATGCTCATCCTTACAATTGATATTCAGTTTTGATGCTGCATTTGAAACAATGTCCACCACCTTTTCCAAAGATTGTTCCGAAACAGCCTTAATCAATCGATTCTCTTCATCGGTCAACGTGGACTTTTTGCCAACTTTTCCATCTTCTTCGTTTTCTTCAATCTTTTCCTTCTCATGTATCTGCTTTTGTTGCTCTCCATCATCACTTGTTTTAGCTTCGTCCAATTTGGCAGACATTCTCCGCTGTCAATGTTCACATTCACATACAAGCACAATGGCGAAATGATCCAATAGGTTTCCTAATTTGTCTTTGATCAAATTTGGTTCGATTTTGTTTGATTTGGTGTGTTATTTGTTTTCATTTAGTATCCTTAACACAGTATCCATTGGAGCAGCTGATGCGCGGACTCGTCAAGTGACGCAAATCTTCACCCGTACTCAGAAGAACATGCAACGATACTCGTAGCCGATACATGCACCTAAAAATAGCATTGAATTAAACGAGCAAAGGCTCGTTTGGATCCGAATGCTCTCCGCGCGCGATCAGTGTTCAACGTGATATATAGGACAAAGCAGGTTTTCTGGTTTATAACCAGCCGAAAAAAATCCCCAAAAGAAATTTCCAGCTATAGCCAGACGATGAAATTTGATCAAAATTTCCGTTTAATATCGTTCTGGATTTCAATAGAAAATGATACGACTAAAATCATGAGCAATAAATGGATCGATCAATAATCAAAGAGAACAATCGAACCCAGCCCAATGAACGAAACAAATAAAATTGGGAAAAGAATTGATACAAAAAAAAATATATTTAAAAAAAAACTAAAATTAACAACAATTCATTGGATACAATTTTTTAATGTGCTAAATAAAGAGATAATGAAAAATAGGGATGGAAATCGTTTTTCGGTTTTTTATAGTTTTCATACCAAAGGTTTTATAAAATTGCCAATAGCTTATATCCAAAGAAATGTTTGGTTGTTTCCAAAAGGATGTTTTGGTCGAATAATAAAATCGATGGCAAGTCTTTACAAAATTCGATTTTTTTATAATGGGTTTTTAGTTTAAATTCATGTGTTGAATAATAAGAATCGAATCAAAAAAAACAAAAAAAAAAGGAAATTAAAAAGATACATTCATAATGGATTTATAATGGAGATTTAAAATGAATTATAAACAAATGTGTGTGGGTGTGTTGACCAAAAAGCGATAAGTGTTTCTTGTTTGTATTTATCCACAAAGATTAATTTGGTTTTTTCCAAAAAAAAATTCAAGAAATTATTTACAAAATAATAGAATTAAAATGTGTCTTAGCATCGGTTACTCGATGATTGCCAACGTCATTATCATTAATCAATTTCAGGCTGCATGAGAAAAGTATTTCTCGATCTCCGGAATACATTTAATAAAATTATGTTCCAATAATTTATAATTAGGATTACGGATCAATTCATTGATCACATAGGTTATTCCCCATGGATGTGGATGTAGGGCGATGATCCTCTCCAAAAGTACACGAATGATTTGCTCACGTACATGTTCATCATTATCTTTGAACAATGCCAATATCAAACATATGAAGAATAATGTTTCGGTATTCGGATAACGTAAATGATCCAGGATCGAATTGATCAATATGTATCGACCTGATAGAAAATCAAAAAAGAAACAAAAACATAATTTATGGTGATATCCCATCAATTTGATTCAATCATCCCAACCTTGAGAATCCAAAGAATGAAGCAGATTCTGGAAAACATCCATGTGCGCCGAATTGCTGATTGAATTGATTGTCAATGTTTTATTGGTTTGAATGGCGGATAAGCCCAAATACAATGTCAACGCATTAATCATGGATGTATTCAATTCATTGGCCGATGATGGTGGTTTGTCATAATTATTGAAATGCTGCGGCTGATGCGGGGGGCTAACCAAATAATCAGATAATGCAGTCAAAAACGAAATCGGCACACGTTGACTCAAGTAATTATCCAATTCTTTTTGGAAAAACAATTGCTCACAAATTAGACTATTTATTCTACGGGGCTGTGGAACAATCTCATGAAGATTATCTACTTTAACACTGGACACATCTTGAATGTTCGTGGGATGAGCGCTTAGGATAATGTTGCGCAATTGTACCGCACGTATTGGTATCAAATCGCATAGGTTATAACAATACTCGCATAGAAACTCGGGAAAATCGTGAAACAGCAATAGAAATAGTTTCAAAGTGCCCTAAAAAAGGAAAATATTGAAATAAGGGTGATAAATGATGACCAATTCAATTTACCTTGTACAATTCTTGATTAGTGTTCAACATAAATGATTCAACATTCTGCAAAAATGGCTTCTGAAACATCAACAGATCGCTCAGCAATGAATAATAAACATGCCATGTTTTATAATTGATCTGTAGGCTATTATCCAAACATTTTCCGATGAACACACGATGCGATATAAAATCCAACCAGGCCAACGTGAACGATGGTGTTTTCAATGGGGAAATTGTATGCAAAACATTACAATAATTCTTGACCAAATGCCATTTAAACACTTCGAACAAATTATCGTTTCGAATCAACATATCTTGGATGCCCAAATTGTTTGGTGAATAAAAGAATTCGATAAATATATAGAGCAAAATTCGATAGTAAGTCAGCGAAAAAAAATCTTTTTGATGTACTTCTTGGTCTTTATGTGCTGTACTAGCCAGTATGTGCAGAATGCGGCTCAAAAACTGAAACTTTTGATCCACATTGCCTTGATTACCGCTTTGCTTGATGAACAATAATACCAGCACCGAGAATGCATCAATATACTCATAGCATTTAATATGAATGTCAACTATAGAAACATTTGGATGTTGGGCAGCAAAGGCAATGATTTGGTAACATCGTTCTACACATGATTCCAGAAATGATTTGAAAAATCTGGAAATCAAGTCATCATTTTTCAACAATCCCTGATGAAATAAAATTATTTGAATATAAGTTAATTATTATACTTCCAGACTTTTTCTACTTTACTCACATGAGTGTTCATATTTTTCACCACGATCGAAAATGAAGATTGTAAATTTTTCGATGAATTATAACAACTGATCCATTCTTTGATGATGGCATCAAACTTTTCCACAATAGCCGCAGCGTTGTCAACCATTTCCATGTTGTTGGTCAGATTTAATCGAGCCAAACTTAAAATATTCTTCAAATCATTTACCAACGGATGATTGGTTTGATTCATTTTCATAGTGATCCGTTGCAGCAATTCCAATGTCGATACAAAATTACTTGCCGGTATTGTGGGCAGATAACATTTCAGAAAACTCATAATCAAATTCAATGACAGGGTATTGGGCTGATTCTCCAGGAAATTATGAAACTCCGAATCCATACAGGCAAAGTTGATCAGATCGGTACGATATAATGGATCGAATAGCTCATCGGGAAACACCTGATTTAATTGAATCCATTGATCAATCAAGACACGTGTTATGGTGGTGGTAGTGAAACGTAGATTATATGCCCGCTGATCAGTCAATGCTTTCAATAGGAGAAGATAAAAATCTCGAGCACGTGTAATTACCGCAAAATCGGTTACACCAGCTTCACTATTGATGATCAATTCTCTCAGACCATTGATCACATTCTTGATCAAGGTTACAGCAAGGGTTTGATCTCTAGGGTTCTGTTTGCAGTGTTTCAAAGTCTCCAATACTTGATGCATTGCTTCGGTAGTATAATGAACATGTTCAAATTCGATTATCAACTCGGTCAGATGTTTGATCAATTTATCATAGATCACCACAAAATGATCTACAAATGGCTGTGGATTGGTTGCCGAATTGATCGCATTGGATGGTTCATTATTTTGGCTTTGGTTCACCATTGACGGATAATTATGATTGTTGGCCGCAGAAGCAGCCATAACGATTGGATGGCTTCCGAAATTAGGATTATTCTTGCTACTATTGTTATTGGCCGTATTTTCCATCTGAGAATAAAATGAACCACTTGTGTTGTTGGAACTGGTAAATCCTGCGATATTACGGCCCATCTCTTCATAAATTTGCATTTGTTTCAATGTAACGGTTGATGGCAGTGGTTTTTTACCATCGGCCACTTTGGCCATGGCATTTTGTCTGGCCTCAAAATCTGGTTTCATACGTTTGTCCAATTCTTCAACGGCTCTCTCCATACAGGTCTTTTGCACAAAACAAACACACAATTCAATATTGTCGTTGATCAATGTACTGATTGTTGAATCGATCAATTCTTTGTTAACATTGGGAACAACCTGTTTTGGTTGGAAATAATTCTCCAACGAAACCTTAATCCTGGCGAAAAGTGGCTCTTCACTGTTGATCAACGAATATCCGGCAACCAAACAACGCATCATTTTATGCGCCGCATCACGCATCATATCAGCATTGACTTCTTGAGCAAAATCTTTCTTCACCAATGTTTCGGTGGCCACCAGACAAATTTTGATCACACGTTCCGAAATGAAATTTATCCACTCTTGGACACATTTTTCGATTACACTTTTGATGATGTTTTTGTGTTGCGGATTGATCATTATCATTTGCAAGTTTGGCTGTATCACTATGGCCAAATTGGGTTGATTATTCATCTGTATTTCGCTATAGCCAGACAAATTGGTTCCGATCGCATTAGAAACTTGTTGTTGTTGTTGTTGCTGCTGCTGTCGTTGGGCAACGTGAACAGAATTCACATCGAATGATGCCGTTGCTGTGGATGAAGGTGGTGATTGATGATGGTGCATCGACATCGGAATGTTGACACCACCACCACCACCCACTTGGGCCGTCACAATGCCTGATGCTGGCTGAGGTTCCACGACGGTGCTGTGCATATTTGCGACAAAATTTAATGATAACGAATTATTACTATTAGCGGTATTATTATTATTATTCGATCCAAGCTGTGATTCCAATTTGGCGAAATATTCTTTGTTCTTCAACTCTTGTGATTTGCCAACATAATCGGATAGTATTATGTTCAGTTCTTGGCACAATCTTTCAACTTCAAATTTTAGAGTTAATTTGAGGTCCTGTTCACTATGCAATTCCACCAATATTTTGATCAATTTCACTGTCCATGGATTGGGCGGACGAAATATTTTCGATTTGGCCGAACCCGACAAAACCTTAGCGATGAATGGTACCACATAGTTCAATTGATTGAGACCTTTGTGGTAGGCTTCAATTAAAAGATTTCGTAGGTCCAGATTCCGGCTCAATATTGGTTTGTGCTGCGCCAAAGTGATCAATCCAAGCCATTGGCCAAGATTCTTCAACAATGTTCGATCATTGGGAATATCCTGGTCTTTGATTGCTCTTAGCAATATTTGTATGTTACGATAGGTTTCCCATAAAACTTTTGTGGACAAATCATAAAGACTAACTTTAACCATAAAAGTGGCGTACAATTCATGAAAATTCGCCTCTAAAGATACACGTTTCATGACGAAATAATGCGAAAACCATAGTAGATATTGATCCTTCAAGAACAACTCTTTCAAAAACAATTCTTTGAATTCTTCGGCTTTTTTATTCAAGTTTATCTGCGACAAATTGTTGATAATGAATGCCACTTTATCTTGAAATGCGTTGGGCGGTTGAAATTCATTGATCTGTTGCTGCAAAGGTGCATCGGCGGGAGCAGAGTTATTGGTAACCGAACCGTTATTATTATTGGAGATCATTTTAAAATTGGAAATTCGTTTAGCCTGTATGGACGGCGGATCCATGGATTGTTTCCCATATTCAATATATTCGATAAGATTGGGTGGCAAATCACGATACACAGATATGTTGCATAGATGTTGACAAAATTGAGGAAAATCTTTAAAACGATTCTTCATCTTGTTCAATGCTGCCTGTCCAAACGTAAAGTATCTGGTGGCCAAAGGTCTTTTCAACGCATCCGAAACACAACGTAGCGCTTGATAAATGCTGACACCTTTGACAAAATTATTCATTATTATACCGCCAAATATCTCTCCAGTTATTACGAGTTCTTTATCGGGATATTGTGATAGAAATGGATATTCTTTGAACAAATTCCTGATTATACACATGGCAATATCCTTTTCTCGTTGCACATTGCTCTCTTGGAAGCGCTTGAGCATATCTAAAAATTGATCAATCGTCAACGCGTCTGGCTGATCTTGATTGTAGATACGTTGAAAATATAAATCCGCCTCCTCTTCAATGTCTCTGCTAAATTCTTGTTCAACTTCGGGAAAGTATAACTGATTTTGCGAGTTCAATGGTAAGTTCCTGATTGAGTTATTATCATTACTGGAAAATTGTTGCGATTGTTGTTGTTGTTGTTGAGATACAACAGATCCATCAAATTGGTTAGCATTCACGGAATTCACAGCGCTCATATTCATCGGTAATTGTTGTTGATTATTGTTGTTGTTGTTATTTGTAACAAATTGATTTTGTTGCTGATTAATCCATTGGTTGAATTTGTTGAACATTTTCACTATCTCAAACTCTGAAACAGTTGTGGGACTTTCTGGCACGAACGAACGCAAACAAGTAAGGATCGTTCGAAATGTTTCGTTGGGCAATGACATGGAAGATGGTTCGCTGGCACCAAATATATGACAACGACGTTTTAAGAATTGCAAACAAGCATCAATAAATTGTTGGCCAATTTGCTTTATTTTATCATTAAGCCACTTATCCAATTTAAGATATTCTCTTCGTGATGCAAAACAAGCCAAATCAATCACAAATGAATAAGTGTTGCTGGATAATAAAAGATTCAATACTTTCAAATCCTGTGAAAGATCTAATATTTTCGATAATTTGTATGATTGTTCTTCTAATGAGCTAGATGTATAAAGCTCAACCATCGATGTCAATAATGATTTTTGAGGCAATGATAAATTTTTAGCAGTATAAACGTAATCGCTGGGCCATATTTTTTGAATGATCAATGTAGCGTTGGGGTTCGGGTTAGGATTATTCGGTGAAACACAGATGAATTTAAGCAATGCTTTGGCCAAAACCACTTCTTTCAGGTGTTGGCTGCCATGACATTCTAGCAATGCAAACACCAGCAAATCTGGACATTTGTTTAATGGTAGAAAGAATATCTCTTCTAAATATGGATAGATAGCTTGATTTTCGGACAGATCCAACAATATTTGACTTAAACATTGATATTTCCAACAATAAATTTGATGATCAGTATCATATTCAGGTGGACATTTAAGTATTTCGATTTGAGGCACTTTCTTTGTTAGATTGCTCAATATACAGTTGTTCAGTAAAAATTGAACCATATCGGACAATATACAAAATTTGATGAATTCATACTGAAAATGGCTATTATGTTGCCATACTTTAGCAAAGAATGCCGTACCAAGAATATCGTAACCTAAAAATTTAACAATGAAATTGATTTTAATCAGAAAAAATTGTATTTCAAATGGAAAAATACCTTGTTTGTCCGAACTGCATAGATATCGACAGAATTTTAAAAATTTATCATAATCAAAGTGTTGATGATTACTGTAGATTTTTTTATGAAATTCTTTAGAATCCAATATATGTAAAATTTCTGTCAAAGGCGATTCGCAGATTAACCTTTCAACAACTTGCGTGGCAAACTTCGCCAGTAAATCATCGATACAAGGTGATTTGGTATCACATAATTTGATTAGAAAATTGGTTATACTTGTTGGTGATACATCTTGATGCCTCAATGCATTGATTAAATAATTTGGATCTCTTTCATCCAATTGTTGTTGTTGTTGTTGCTGCTGAAATGATGTCATTGCAGATGTTGGCGTTGTTGATGATGTTTGGTCTTGTACTTTGACCATTGGATCTATTTTATCAAAATCCATGATTTCAATCGATTATAAATTTGTTTTTCTTTGGTGAAATTCATTGAAAAATCAAAAAGTTTTTTTCGATCCAAAAGGATAAAACTGTTGATGGTTAGGATGCTGGTATAATGGCAAATGGATCCTGCGATGTTTTGGTTTTTTCCGATAACAATAAAAATGAAGCAATCCTGAAATATTAACACAAAACAATGATTAAATTGGTGAGCACAAACCTATACAACACCAAAGATTATTTATGGAGGTCGTTGTTGTTAGTATAAGTGTGGGATATTGTGATGTTGATGCAGGTAACAGATTTTAATTTGATTAAAATTATAATTTCGTCAAAACAAAAGAAATTCTAGAACACTCAGATTTTTCTCTTTCTTTCTTTTTGACCACCTTGAATTTTGGGAATGGCGTATGCTTTCAACAGAGATTTCTACAAAATGCACTTACTTCGCCATACGCAAACACGCACACACACACATGTACACCTCTCGGTGTAATCTTGCTGCTGAAAAATGATCGTTGGTGTGTGTGTTGCTGTTGGTCGATTTGGCAATTTACCAGATTCTGAACTGTAATCTGAACACTCAATTCGAAGCAGATGAATACACCGTCGAAACACACAAGTTAAAACAGACGAAAATATTGTTCAAAGATAATAAATTTGATGATTTCGATTTTTCAACCACGCACAATTATTCAATTTGACCATTGTCCAAGAAGTCCATGCTGGTTTTGTATGACTCTCATCTCATAACAACAATCGTCATTTTATTACAATCACTTTTTCGTCATCATTTTTGCTGTGATTTTTTTGCCACTTTCTTTGTCTTTTTTTCGTGCTTGTTCTTTTTCTTAAACCTCTCGTCACTGGCTGGCGTTACAGAAAAAAAACGAAAAAAATGCTCAAATCAAGCCGTCCACAAATACAATGCGCACTTTGAAATGGAATAACACCAAATTGTCTAACCCCCCAATGAGGCAACCCCATACCAAAATAAGCAAAAAAATGTTATTTTGAGATACATCTGTATGTTGCATGAACAGGGAGAAAGGAAGGGTATTATAAATCACATTTCTCCCAAGAATCGAATAAAAAAAATGTTGATTAAATTAAACGCTAGCATCAATAAAGAACACTGTGGTGGTGTTGGTGGTGGTGTGAACGAACATCTTCGTATTTGTGGTTGTTGTTGGTTTCCTTATAGTTGGTCATTATTGTTGCGGCCTTATTTGTTGATTAATTGATCGAAGTAATGGTAATTTAATTGTTTTTTCCAAAAATCCATTATTATTTATTAATTTTGGCGCATAAAATTGTGTAATTTTTTTTATTGCATGCGTGCGTTTTTTTCCACTTGGTTTGAAAAACTCAAATATAAAGCCAGAAGCCGCCAAGTTGTGGCTTATTTCTAGATGTAAATTTCTAAATTTGACATTGGTAAGTGTATATTTTAGCAGCGCCTATTTATATTCAAAAATTGCATCTTTTTCCTATACCAACAACAATCTAGTGCACATATTTTGTGGGATCAAGAGGACTTGTAGAATATATCTGAAAAAAATGTCTTCCAAGTGCGACGGAAACGGTCCGCAAAACGGTGATCAATGCCTTAATAACAAGGAAGATGATGAACTTTATCTATGCATTTTACATTTCAACGATTGTTATAATGTGGAATCCAATGATCAAGAACCGATTTGTGGTGGAGCGGCTCGTTTTGTCACCGCTTTGCACAAATTCGATCATCTTGATCCGCTTATTTTGTTCAGCGGTGATATTTTGGCTCCATCAATCAGTAAGTTTTTGCTCAACATGTCATTTTTTTCAAATTTTGTTTATTTTTCCACAGTGAGCTCTTTCACCAAAGGTGAACAAATGTTGCCAGTTTTAGAACGATGTAATGTTCATTGTGCTTTGTTTGGAAATCATGAGTTTGGTTAGTATTTTTCATTTTGTGAGAAATTAGAATTAAAATTTTTTCCTGGTTGGCCCAACAGATTTTGGACTTGAGTGTTTAATTGCGTTCGCACAAAGATGTAGCTTCCCGTGGTTGATGAGCAATGTTTTGTACAAGCCAACCAAAACACCATTGGGTGAAGGCAAAATCAAGCACATCATTCAAAAAGGATCGATCAAAGTATGAGAGAAACAAAAGCGAGGATTTTATTTTTCAAATCCAAAATATTTATTTCTCCCATCAGATAGGTTTGATTGGACTGATTGAGGAAGAGTGGCTTTCAACCTTGGTTTTGGAGGAAAGCGACATTGAATATATTGATTTTGTAAGCGAGGGACGGAAATTGGCCATTGAGCTTAGAAAAAAGGTACTATCATCCTAATCATTAATAATATTTATGATTAAACTGATAATTTTTCATTTTCAACAGGACAATGTCGATTTGGTGATTGCTTTGACACATATGCGAACACATAATGATATTAAATTAGCTAAAAATGTTGATGAAATTGACCTAATACTTGGTGGACATGATCATGTTTATGATGTTAGAAAAATTAATAAAAAATTCATCATTAAAAGTGGTACGGATTTTCGGCAATTTAGCAAAATAAATATTGTTGTAGATCCTAAACATAAACCGAAACGTATTGTTGACATTCAAGTGGAAGAAAACAATGTCACACCGGATTTAGCCGAGGATCCCTATCTTTTAGTTGAGCTTGAAAAATATAAAACCGAATTAGAGACCAAAATGGAAAATGTGATTGCCATACTTGATTGTGATCTTGATTGTCGGTTTTCAATGGTACGAACCAGAGAGACTAATTCGGGCAATCTGATTACCGATGTTATGATGAATGCAATACCCGAAGCCGATTGTGCCTTACTCAATTCAGGAACATTGCGTAGTGATCGTATACATCCGAAAGGTGTATTCAAAATGCGTGATTTGGTCAATATTTTGCCTTATATGGAATCATTGTTGGTGATTGAAATCACCGGGCTACAATTGCATCAAGCTTTGGAAAATGGTGTATCACAACACCCTAGATTTGAGGGAAGATTTCCACAAGTATCACAGATTGCGTTCAAATTTGATTCTTCCAAACCACCCGGTCAACGTGTCGAACGGGATAGTATCAAAGTCCAAGGTGAACCATTAAGGGAAGATCGTGTTTACAAAATGGTGACCAAAGAGTTTATTGCTCAAGGAAAAGATGGCTATATGTTGAAAGAATGTCCCGTATATTTGAACACTGAAGAATGCTTGACCATGTTGCAGGCGTTTCAAGAATTTTTAGAAATTACCCGATTAAATCAAATCAACAAATTAAACATCAACAACAATAGTCAGAAAAATCGTAAATTACGACGGGAAAGTTTGAAAATGATCAACCAAAACATCAAGAGTGAACCATGCAAATTTGCCGGTGATTATGTTTGCCATTTGAATCCCAAAGTGGAGGGAAGAATCATCAATACAAATGAGTAAAACTCAGATTTTTTTTCCAATGTCAACAATCACAGTCTACACAAACATTGCTCATCGATAGTTTTATATTAATCGTTTTTCTTTTCTTTTTTTTTTGAAATGTTTTAATAATTATTATTGAAATCAAAATTATTATTAATTAATTGTGATTAATAAAATAAAATCAAGCTTGAGCTGAATGTTCATAAAGTGCTGGCTTTGTGAGAAACCAACAGTGGAATCGATTTCAATTCGGACTGTAGGCAAAGATATTCACCACAAATGCACATGATTGAAATGCAAATCAAATTCAAAAACCACCAGGAGAATGATGTTGGTAAATGGCCATTATAGAACCAGACTAGCACCGTGTGAATTGAATAGAAAGTCAAGGTAAAATCCAGACATTTTTTAGCTCGTCTAACGATGAAATATAGAATCAGGGAACTAAAATTGAAATTGATTCAATCAAGCAAAATAATTTTTTGAAACAAATAATGAATTACCTGAACAAAGAATTGATCAAAAAAGTAAGAACGATCACCAGACCTAGCGATGTTTTGAAACTGACAATCTGTTGATGAGTGATTGATTAGTGCTCATGCAATCCAAAATTTGAATTTCCCAATTCAAACTTTACCTGTGAATTGAAAATTTGATCCAAAGTTGGAAAGTATCCGAAAAGATGTGAAATGAAAAATAGAAAAACGCCAAAACTTGTATAGAATGTGGTTTGAATGGCAACGATTTGTGATGAAATCAGTACTGGGTCCCAACGTGAATAGGTAAAATGGCCACTGTTGGACATAATTTTTTGATTTAATTCCATAGAATTTGTCACATTTGATCCAAGTCTAATGTCTTGGGATCAATTTCTGTGCAATTAAAAATTAATTCAAACAACAATAATTTGGTTACGTGACCGTCTTGTGCCTCGGTGAAATGTAAACATTATTACGTCATTTGGTTCAAAACCGTCCTTTAAGGATGGCTGACCCGCATGCGCAAAAAAATCACCGAAATAAGGAAGGTGAGAGAGGAAAGTCACACACCACAAGTAAACACGGACTAGACTCTCCAAGTTCGAGAACTCAATCATCAATTATACAATTAGCGGCTGAAGCTTGAACCTGAACATCAATTTTTTTTCGATTAGAACCCACCGGAAATCGAAAAAGAATGTCTTACTTGGCACGAACGGCACGTTTCAATCAGTTACTTCATGCACACCAATATCGCAAGTATTTTTTGAGCAAGATTCAAGAACGATCCTATCATAATCGTGAATTGATTGGCAAAAGAGAAGTGGTGGGTCATGGATTCAATGGTTCATATGTTTATTTTGATACCAGCGATATGCCATATCCGGCCATCAGATTTCGAGAAGAGAATGAAGAGATCAAAAAGCTTCGAGAGAAAGAGAAAAATGATTGGAAACAATTGAGTTTGGAAGACAAAAAGAAACGTGAGTCAGAAGCAATTATAGAATCCTTATTTTTATTTATGATTTCTTTCGTTCACCTTTAGTTTATCGTTACAATTTTTGCCTAACCTTGGCTGAAGTTGATGCACCAACTGGTGAATGGAAGATTCAAGTGGCCATACTTTTGTTTTCCATAGCAATATCATTGTATTACATGTCTTTTGCACGTCATAACTGTGAGTGAATCGACCTCTTACCCCTATGGATTTGCATCCCAATGTCTTAAATGTAAATTTGAAAATTAATATATTTTTTTTTATCAGTCTTTGGCCCACTCCCGGAAACAATGACACCTGAAGGGAAACAAAAGACTCGTGATTTGGAAATCCTGTACAAATCCAATCCGATTTTTGGTTTGGCATCCAAATTTGATTATGAGAAGGGTGATTGGAAAAAATAATCAAACAACATTGTCTCTAAGCTTAAGGATCTTTTTATTAATTAATATCTTGAATTATGATTATTGTCAAAATGAAACCGATGAGATGAGTTTATTAGTTGTAAGAAAAACTTTTAGTATTGAAAGTGGTTGAAATTGATAGTAAAAGTTTTTTTACCGAAAAAAAGTCGATCACAAAACCAAAAATATCACATGTTCATGTGGTTACGAGATTTCCATAAAGTGCGATACCATTTTGATAACAATCACAACCACATCCGCTAGGACATTGAGTTTGATTTTTGAACCATTCGGCCATATGACTAGTATGACCACCATGTCCACATTTCAAACAATGATTGGTGGCACCCTTTACCGGCAAACGACAAATAATGCACATCAACGAATGTCTATTACAACTGCTACAAATATGATTGGAACAAAGTTTGAGCATTTCTTTGCACTTTGGCGTGGAACATTCATTCACAAACGATACGGTGGATTGATCCGTATCGAACAACATTTTCGTCTCGATGGTTTTCAACAATTGGGCACGTTTTTTGATCAGTTTCCATCGATATAGAATATCGGCGTATATTTTTTTATAATAATCATATTCAAACATTGTTTTCCGGTCAAAAGTTCTGGGTTTCACGAGCAAAATCAAAAGCAAAGAATTAGTTTTGAAAACCGTTAATGATATTATTTGCCCAAATACTCACGATTCGACCCTCTGGAATTCATCATCATCATAATCATTTTTATCTATCTTAGCAGTTTTCATATTATTGAGCAGAGTAGGAGAATTTCCAATATCGAACACAAAGCTCGAATGATGATTATGGTCTGTTTCCGGTTCAATGGCATTCGGATCCTCCAATTCCAAAAGATCGGTGGCGGCAGCCGCCGCTGCAGCTAAAAACGAATAAGATTGAGGATGCAAGTTTTTTTGCATCCAATTTCGTACGAATTTTTCATCACAATAAATTTTACACGAGCTGACCACACTGGCTATCATGGCGGCCATTTGAATGTCGTTACATTTCAGAACACAATGTTCAACTATTGATTGAATCATTTTTCCTCCAAAAGGATGTTTAGACCAATGAGAGTTCATATCCAGTTTGCTATGCAGACGATTTTTCAGATAAATTTCGATGGAGAATCGTACCATATTCCATGTTTGATATAGATCTTTACGGCCCGATGTGCTGGCGATTTTCGCGTTCATTTCGCACAGATTGATTATATCATCTTTTGATGGTAGCAAATATTGTTCGGCCAAGGTTCGAGAAATCGGCAACAATTTTTGCACACTAAACACCATTACAGGGCCACAAAGATTCGGCTGTCTAGGCTTGTTCAATGTGGATGTCCTCTCATCCAGCGAGATTTTAGAGTGTTGACGAAATGTTCGGTGTTTTTTCGATTGATCAATGTAGAACGAAGATATGGATGGTATATTATCCTTTTGATTTGAACTATAAGCTCGTACATGTGAGGTCAAATATGCGGACAAGGCAGACAAAGATCTTGGAGTATACTCGGTAGGCACATTCATTTGTTCCAAATGTGGTGGTCGGCCGAAACAAACCAAAAGATCAGAGGAACAAAATCGCGCGCCGGAGGTTCGCGGAAACGGAACCGATGCATCCAAATAGCTTCCATATTTGTGGCTAGTCAGTAAGTCAAAGACTGTTGGCTGTGGTTTGCTGAAATTCACATTCAAATTCAATGATGTTAGCTTCTCAATGGTTTGTACGAATTGCCGCAGGCATTTCTCCAAACAATTCCGATTTCTTTGCACTTGTAAAGTAGCGGTTGCTTGAAGGACTTTGAGAATTTCTTTTTTCATCGAATCATTCAGGTGTTTGGAACTGGTTGTGGTTGTGTTACTGTTGGTAGAGGGAGAATTGCTGGTTCCGCTTCCACCGCTATCATTCATGAATGTAAACTGTGGAATAGTGTTGGGATAATTGCTTGGAAAGAATATCTTTAATCTACAAAATATTGATGATTTGATCGAAGCTATGCAGGTACGTTTGGCAATATTCAATTCTTCGATGCATATGTTCGGTATATTGGCATTGAACAAAGAAAACTCTTGTTTCAAGCTGAAAACAATTTTGTCGGAAAAACTAGCTAAATCAGAGGATTTATTATCATCAAAATTTGAATCAAATTCACTTTTGTTGGAACCAAATCTCTCCGAAATTGGTGATGATAGGTTGCTCGATTTGCTTAAATCCAAATTGGAAAACCTAGCAGATTGTGAATCGAAATCCGAGGACAATTCTTCATTATAATCACGAGCTTGTTGATCATCATGGGTCGAATCCAAAACATTCTTGACAATATCTTCGGCATTAACTTTCCACATTCGGAACGTATTATCACGTGCCCAAGTGATTAATTCATAATCATCGGAATCTTCGGGAATGTTCCAACCAAAATCCAGAACCACATCCAAATGTCCGGCAAACGAATGCACTGGCTGATCCAAAGAATCAATTTTCCACATCCAAACTGAATTGTTTTCTCCGGCCCGCCCGGTCCGTGTTTGTGGTACCAATGCGGTTAATAGACCATTACCGAATGGTGTATAACGTGCTTTCCAGACTGGCAAACTAGTTTTCATATGATTTTCACATTTTCCTTTGTCACAATTGGCCAGATCCCATAGTTTTATGTTACCATCTTGGGAGTAGGTTAAAAATTTGGCCTCATTGAAAGGACTCCAATCAATGCCGTTGATTTTGGCCAAATGTGTCGAAACATAGCAAAATGGGGTGTTGTTTTTCTACATTGAAACGAAAATGCAAAAGTGTGCTCATCATCAGATAATAATTAAATTACATATTTGGGAATTGGTAAAAAGACTCTATTTACTCGTTTATCCCAGATTCGAACATCACCTTCATGGCTAGTGGCCAACAGGTTTTGGTTGATCTTGGACCATTTGATTTGATTGGCACCCGATATTGAATGCATCAAATAGACCGGCTTTCTGGTTTCTCTTAAATCCCAAATATATATGTAATTATCATAGGAAGAACTGGCCAACATGTTTGATTCTTTATGTGACCAATTCAGATCGGTGATCGTTCGTGTATGTCCACTCAACGTATGCATGAACCAATTACCATTATCGTCAATACTATAAATGTTGATCGTTTGAGCATTGATCAAGGCCATTCGCTTGGGATCGGCCGCACTGAACTCTGCATATGTTGTATCCCATTTTGTTTCTCGGGCAATGGTCGAATCAATCTGAGCCAGATTATTCGTTTTGAATATGGAGATACATCGCCGGGAAACCAGAGCACATCTACCATGGCCATTGCAGGCCAAACACATTGCTTGAAGATCATTATGGGTGGCAGTATGGTTTGCTATTGACCAACAAAGAACCATTGTCGAAATCGATGCGATCCAGATCCAAATTTTCGGCTAAAAATCCCCAAAAAAGACGCAGTTCCACAAAGATCCTCGGGCCTGGCCAATGAAGAATTCTGTCCGTAGAAGATAGGACATCGTTCGAAAATTAAAGGTTTCACATTAGCCTATGCAAAGATATATAAATTCCATGCTTGTTTGTTTGTTTCTGTTGCTGGATTTTAATTCGGTTTGTGTGCCTACAATCTGGTAAGGTATTGTCCCTCTACTGTTCTTTGTGTTTCTGTTTTAATTTCATCACATCAGAATCGATTGATACGTAAGATTTGAGACAATTATTGATTCTGTTCAGAATCGAGCTCAGAATATGATTCAGGCTTTCCGAGTTCTTTTTTTTTCACTGTGAAAATTATCGACGAAAACGCGATCGCGACTTCAACTGCCGTTAGCGGCGAATAAAAATGAAATCCGAAACAATTTTCTTCAAGTTTTTTCATCATCGTCGTCGATTTAGTATTCCTGGATAACAAGCCAATCAAAGCGAAGAAGATGGCTCCAATATCCATCCTCCAATTCGGATAGCAAACCAAACAATCTGTTAGATTTTGTCTTGTTACGGTTTCGTTGATTTTGGAATCTGAAGCGCAATCTCCAAACGTCAACCAATCGAATTGAACTGAATTGAATTGTGTGCGATCATCTCCCTCCCCTTTTTTACACTGTCTGAAGTTACCAATCGAAAAAAAGGCGCGCTAGAAAAAAAAATGATGAACGCATAAGTTACACTGGTGTCCTATTGAATATTATATCGTCATTTTTTCCATTATTCTATGACCAACACCACCATGATCAAACTGGATTTCCTGTGCTGATTTGTTTGCTTTCACATTGGCAGCAATCAGCAATTTGTCCACCATTTGAAATCATTTGAATACATATATGTTTGGATTCAATGATTAAAAATTAGCAAAAAGATTCACCACCGAACAGCATCAACAAGCAATTTATTTAAACCATTTTGAAATACACTAATAATAATAACATAAAAGCCATAACATCGTTGCCACCGTCTGTCGCCTCAAATATCATCCATAAAAATTGCATATTTCAATATCATCCACTATCATCATCATCAATTTATAATAATAACAATAATATAATAATGTCACAAGTTAAATTTCAGCGACAAATCGGCCTTGTAAATGGTATTTGTTTTGTGGTCGGAGTCATAATCGGTTCCGGTATATTCATCAGCCCCAAAGGTGTTTTCCAATATGCCAATTGTTCGTATGTCTATGCCATCAGCATATGGATTATTTGTGGCCTATATTCAATGTTGGGCGCAGTCTGCTATTCAGAACTGGGCACCACCATTCTTCGGTCTGGTGGCGATTATGCTTACATTAAATCCGGTTTTGGTTCGATGCTTTCATTTCTTTATTTGTGGCTGAACGTGATCGTTTTGAAGCCCGCCTCACAAGCCATCATATCCTTGACATTTGCTTATTACCTTGTCGGTACATTTACCAATACTGATGCTGAACGATGTTTGCTTTACCCTTCTGCTTCGTTCAATTCAAATCAAAACTATCCAATGGAAATCTCCACCCGAATCATTGCAGCATTAACGTTGTGTAAGTTGGTCGATCCGCCTTCTTCGCCTATATGTTTTACATTCAATATATTTTGTTTCTACCTCTCTTCTTCTATTTTTTCGCTTAATTTTCTCCGCCCATCATCCAGCCTTGTTAGCATTGATCAATTGTGTCAATATCAAATGGGCGATTAGCTTGCAAAACGTTTTCACATATTTGAAAGTGATAGCTCTTTCAGCCATTATTTTCGCCGGCATCACCGTTTATATATGGGGTATATGATAGTTTGTGTGTTTCCTTTTCCGATTTTCCAATTTTGGTTTTTCCATCTATTCGCTTTCTTTTTCTTTTTCTATAGAAAAGTTTGAAAAAACCAAAGAAAACAATTTCGAGCAAACAAAAGCGATTGATAACATCCAACAAAAAGATGAGGAAAAATTCGATCCAAACAACAAATGTCGACCAATATATTCATTGTCGATATATTCCGGTCTATTCGCTTTCGGTGGATGGTAATGATAATATAATGATGACACCTTTTTTTGATGAGCTCCTAAATTGGCTTCATTTTGCAAAATTCACGATCCGTCCAATGATCGGTCCAATTTAGAAAAAACAACGAGAATAACGTTTTATTCTGTTTTTTCTCCTTGTCTTTCCTTTTTTCATTATTACTTCCGACAACCACCATCCATACTCTTCATCTTGTCCAGGAATTATTTGAACATTGTCACTGATGAGCTGAAAAATCCTTACAAGTAAGTTTTTTTTAGATTCTTTTGGCACGCTTACGCCTACACATTTCATCGAAATTCATCATTCTATCTGATGATAAAAAAAGTGTCCAGTAGAAACCTCTATTCTGATTGTTATGCGACACTTTGCACTTTATTATTCATTCAGAATTTTAGATAACAAGTCGATCGATCATAGATCCTCATTATTCTCTAGGAAGTCTTATTTAGAATTTTTATCAGCTAAATTGTTGTTCATTTTCTTTAGAAATCTCCCTCAAGCAGCCATCGCTGGTATACTTATCTCCACATTGATTTATGTTTTGGCCAATCTATCCTATTTTCTAATTTTGACGCCAAATGAAATTCTTGCCCGCGATGCAATCGCCTTGGTAACCGAAAAAAACTTTCAATTTATTTTCATCATCGTTTTCTGACACTTTGAACACTGCTACTCTACTTTTTTATTTAGACGTTTGGCCAAAAAATCATTGGTCCAATCGGTAATTCATTGATTTCATTCTCGATAGCTATCTCTACATTGGGCAGTTTAAATGCAACCATATTCACCACATCGAGACTTTTCTGCATTGCAGCACAGGAAAAGCATCTACCATCAATGATTGGAATGTTACATTATGAACGTTTTACGCCGATTGTTTCGTTGATTTTTTCCGTTTTGATCACCATCGTTATGTTTTTGGGCCAGGATATTTTTGCTTTGATCAATTATTTCAGCTTTACCAATTGGTTTTGGACCGGGGTTGCCGTCTCATCTGGTAACTTGGATTGTCTTGTAGTTTCACAATCATGTTTTCTGATTGTATGATTTATGCAGGAATATTCATGCGACACAACTGCAAAAATATGGATCGCCCAATAAGGTTACCGTTATGGATACTGTATTTATTTGTAATATCCTGTTTAATATTAACGATATTGGCCATACAAAATGACCTCGAAAATTCACTTTTGGGCATCATGCTTATGTTGTCCGGTGTTCCAGTTTATTTTTTGAAAATTTTACTCGAAAAACGAAGCAATTTTGGTTAGTGCAAAAATCGATCAATTTTTTAAACAAAAATCCGATTCTTTTTTTTCATCCACCACCAATGCAGATGGTTTTAAATTGTTTTTACAAAAATTATTCCTAATCATGGATGCGGAAAATGATGAAAATCCCAACATAAATGAATAATTGTTCCTACTCCTCTTTTGGTTTTTGATTTTGATTTTATTTGATGATCTTTTCAACGAAAAAACATTTCAATCGTTCGCAGCAACAACTTTAACTAACAATTAATGATCTTATAATTAAAAGAATAAACATTGAAAACTTTGATAAAATAAAATAACAACAATTAAGCAAAGTACAGAGGAAGAATCAAAAATTGATACCAAAATCGAAGATCAAATGAATATCTTTTGTCTTTTGTCAATTTCATTTTTACAGAATGGACACGTTTTCATTGAAACATTTCCACTGCATGCGTTACAAACGGTATGGCCACATGGTATCAATATTGTTTGGATGGGTTTTTCCGCACAAATTCTGCAGAAAACTGATGATGAGGAGGAGGATGATGGTGTTGGTGGTGGTAGTAGTTGTTCTTTTACCCCATGATCATCTTGATCGCCGGATACTTTTTCAATCTTATCATCGTCATCTTCAATAATTAGTGGTTGTTCTTCTCTCTGCTGTTGTTGCAAGGCAAGGATCATTCCGTTGTATTGACTATTGAAATGGTAGATAAATCTTCGTACATCATCATAAAATTGCTTCAATGTACGATCAATATCAAACACATAGGTTTTTAGTTTTCCGGTCGATTGATCTTTCGAATTTTTATTGTTTTTGCTTTTATTTTTGCTAACATCAATCTTCGATATGGCATTCGAATTGTTCAACGAGGAAAATGTGTTGACGAAATCATTCAAAAAAGTCAAATTATAATTGGGAGTGGTGGTGATTACCGTATGATCTACCATCGAATAACTATAGAACACTCTTCGTTCGGTTAGCAAACGATAAAATGCTGTTACATCTTTATAGCAATAGATTTTAAATTTGCGTTCAATTACGGAATTATTCTGTTGAACAAAACTTATAGTAATCTTATAGCTTGAATTCAGAATACGACTCGTTTTGCGATAGTGTATCTCTTTCAATTTCCTGAAGGCTATCCTACAGAATCCGTACAAAGAAAACATGAATGAAACAGATCTAAACAGATTTTGCTTACAATTTATTTTCATTATTTGAAATGATCATCAGACCACGATGTCCAATACCGATCCGATAGGTTTTTTTTTGAGCGAACATCGGAAAATAATCCACACCAATGTTCTCGATTTCCATACATTCTTTGAGAAACATATTTTTGGCCCCTTGAACCGAAAACCCAGCAAATTTTTTATGGCATTCAATGATTTCCAACAATACATCCGCATTTTCATTGATTGTGTTGAAGAATCGATTTGATTGAATTCTAGACACAATCGTTGAATCAATATGGGAAAAATTATCACAATAAATTCTATTGAATTTAAACCATCCGATTGGATTGAACAAAGAATTTGAAGAATGTCTTGTGAGAGACTGGCCCGTTTTGCTAATTTTGAATAATAAATCAATCCATTTTTGATACATCACTTTCAAATCAAAACATTCTTGATCGAAATCACCGAATTCGATCTGGCCGATCAATGCGATCAGTTTGATTTTGATTTCATCATCAATAATCAAAAGTCGATTTTCTTTTTCCAAGTTTTGAAGTATATTCAAATAGAACTGATGCCTAAAAATTGGCCAAAAATCCTCGGTTTCAAATGGATTTTTAAATTACTTATTAAATCTAAATGCATACCTTGTGCTATTTTGTTGGATATGATGAGGAAAAACGTAAAATTTTACCTTTAGATATAGACGAACAATTTTCATCCGAACATTGATTTGTTGGTCGATTCTTTTTCGCAACACTAGCCAATGGAATTGACCATTTCTCAAGTATTGTAGCCCGAAAAATAGTGTTTCGATTATGTTAAGGAAATCACAGACCTAGAAAAAACAGAACAAAAATCTGTCATTCTCTCTAGGTTTCCGACAGCCCATCAACTCCTGTGACCTTATTCAAGCATTCCTGACCAATCGCATCGGGTCGTAAAGCGATTTCGATGGCCCGTTGATCCGGTTGATACACAAAGCACTTCATTGTTCTTCAATTGTTGGTCATATTTTCTCGACGCTAGCCAAGTACAAGAACGACTATTAATCAATATGGAAATCAGATACCACTTCAATAAC
Source organism: Amerodectes protonotaria (assembly GCA_025882695.1). Classification (NCBI taxonomy): domain Eukaryota; kingdom Metazoa; phylum Arthropoda; class Arachnida; order Sarcoptiformes; family Proctophyllodidae; genus Amerodectes; species Amerodectes protonotaria. Next base: position 32,225 of record JAOZJS010000052.1, on the reverse strand, counting down.
AATTACCAAAAACAAACGAGAAAAATGGTCGCCCTGAGGAAATGAAGTAAGAAACCACCCACACCGAAAAGCTCAGAAAAATTCCGTTTAAAAAAAGGCAAACTTTTAGAATGGAAAGAAACAAACACCAAACGCACAATGACTACAGAAACTACGACGACTACAATACCGGTTGCCATGAAGATATCAGCCACCATTAATGCGTGTACAGTTGTCATTTTCTATAACCGACTGTTGTGTGCCTCTTTATTTCAATATTATTGTTAATAATTTTAGGTTTCATTGATTTAATATAAACAATAGAGGCAAAAAAAATGCCAAAAAATGACATTATCGTTAAAATAATACTTTCCAATGTCCATTTTTCGAAGCAGCCGATTATGTTGTTGTAACAACATTGGGCTGAAATATTCCAAAAATTCAAAATAATTTCCATTTGTTAAATATCAAAATGATTGTCGCTATGTTTTAAACAGCACACAGGCACTTTTTATCATTTGCCAATTCTTATTTTGATGAGGATTTGGTCGGAATTTGGAATTCTTTTCTGATTAAATCTGCAAATAATCCTTAAGGGATAGATCCCGACTTATGACTGAGGGAATGGTTAATATCCATGTCATCAAAAAGATAATATTTATTCTTAATTGACAATTTTCTAAATTTAAATTTATTGAAATTTGGGATATAAAAACATAGAAATATAGCCTTAATATGAATTTTAGAAAGTGCGCGAAAATTTTTGTTAAAAAAGGTATTCGAATTTAAATTTTCGAAAAACAACACGTCATTTACTAACGGGCCATGGGGAAAAAATACGCCCCAGTTGATACATATGTAAAGCTACAGCAGTCTGTTGTTGTTGTTTTTTCGCATCATTTTTTATTATCATCGTTGCCCTCGATAAATCGTTTATTTGTTAGGAAGCCTTGAAAATCAATTTAAAATTGTTATGATGCGATTTTGTCCAAATGATTCATCTACAGTGTTTGTCTAATATTATTTCATCCAATGATTGAGGTTTGATGTTTAGTTCAGCCTTTGGTTGTGATTGTGATTCTAAGTTTGACCTATTGTTGATTTACAGTATCTTGGAAAATGAATGCCAATTATCCATTGTATGATGCCAATCATCATTTCATAAATTATTCTTATCAAGTTCCTAAAAGAATTTGTTCATTGCATCCAAATCCAACTTTAGCATCACCAAATCGAATAATGGATTGGACAATGGTCAACCACAATTATGCAAAGCCATCTAATGTGGCCGTGAAAAATCTTCAAATACAAATGAACGAGATTCATTTGTCCTATATCAGCCGCGATGATTGTACATTGAAAACGAAATCCAGAGAAAGACTGGAGTTATTGATTAAAGAATATTTATTCTTGATTCCGCACATACGAAAATTCACCTTTATTCAGATATGGGATTGTCTTGATATGACAGTTTTGAAAACTGACCAGGATTTCGATCCAGAAAAATCTATTTTAGCATTTGATGCTCTTGAGCGTTATGCATTGAATTTATTGAACTATCCATGGAGACATGAGTATTATCGGATATTTGCTTTTAGCGGGTTTTTTCATCGTTACGTGCGCAACACACTTGTTGGCTATGAGAAAATATTGGAACTTATGGGCTATAGCTATGATTGTTCATTGGATGTTTATCATTTGGTGGAAATACCGATCGATCCGGATAAAATGATACAAATATCTTTAGATTGTTTGGTGGCAATTGTTGAAATTCGCATCATGATGGAGATCAAATGTAAATGTCAGACAATGATGAATTGGAAAGATATCTTTTCGATCCGTTCTGAATATATCTGCAATACTCAAACTGCTATACAATTATATTGTGATCTAAAACGTAACAACAAATTGATTGAGCTTGATTTACCAGATTATAGTGTGAAAAAATTTGATTATAAATTGGAAAATTTTCTCACTTCACCAGTAAACAGCAATCACCACCACAGCAACAATGACAATGTTGCAGATTCTTTGAATTTGATCGACAACCGTGAAATTTTGATTCCACCACCGTCAAACTATCTCGAAAGTGATTTAGACAGCATTGATTTTATCGATTCTGGAACCACCGAACAAATTCCAAGCAAAAACTATGATAAACCTATGAATGAGTGTACTGTTACGAAACGAATTGATCTGCAAAATGATGAAACATCGATGAATAATGATCATTTGAGTATTAATAATAACAGTAGAAAAATGATAATAATCAAAAATTTGGATCCACTGTTGGTAACCAAGATATATTATGGGAAAGAAAAAGAAAACCGCCTCAATGCAGAAGAACAAAATTCAAAGATTTCTGCGAATAGCTCATTGAAAATGGGAAATAACGAGGTGGATACACGATCATCATTAGTATCACCATTGAATGAAATGAAAAATTTGGAAAAACTCAACCACAAACAATCACCACAACCAAAGCTGCAAAACGATAGAATATGGAATTGCGCCGCATGTACGTACGCCAATGATGAACATATGGAAATATGTGAAATGTGTCACAAAAGCCGTAGGAAAGGAAATGAATCGAAACCATTGGCTACAGGTGGACGAGAATGTAATCAATGTACTTTGGTCAATGATAAAAATGAACAATTTTGTGGAGCTTGCAATACATCTTTGATTGATTCTCCGACCTATATCTGAAACAAGAAAATCGTCTACTTGGGGTTTGATTGCAAAATCCTCGAAATCTTTGACAATTTGTGATTGATGATGATAAAATTAAGAGAACTAGAAATTTTCAACACTTATGAATTTAATATCTCGATGAATTTTTCCATTGTTGTTAATGTTTTTTTGTTGTTTTAACATTGAAGATTATCGATAATTAGAGGAGAATATATAATTGATAACACCTGTGATATATGTTACCAATAATAATTACCAAAAAAAAAATCGACCCACGATTGTTATAATGATTCAACGCACGCAATGCACACGAACTATGGTAGGAAATGTGTTTTGAAATAAAGAAAAAAATAGCAATCTGAAATCGAAGAAATCCTTGGTGATTTTATCGGTTAGGGGTTGTTATCTCCAGAAGAGGTGGGCGCCACAGAATTGGCACCATATTTCCAATCAGAATAAAGATAATGCGCACCAATAGCATAGATGATCGAATTCAGGATTCCGAAAACTCCGGCCGTTATATAAGTACCAAAATAGCTGGTTCCCAGATAAGAATTGAAATATTGTAGACTATAACGATAATCCTCACGACAGGTGTAGCCAATATGAAGAATGGCTGTAACCAATAAGCTTATGGATGCTAGAACGGTGTAAACCAGTTCCTATGATGAATAATGTTAATGTATAAGCGATGCTCAAAATGAACAAATGGAATTTACGTACGGTAAAAAGCCAATTGAAATCAGGAAACAGAACATTGGTCAATGTGACCAAATAAGAGAAGCATAGGATCAATGTGATGGCGAATGTGATGGCCAAGAAGAATGTGAATAAGCGTGAAAACCACTGTGCAAGATAATGAAGTGAAAAGAAATTGGTCCATTTCAAAAATTCATTCTAGCTTACGGTCAATGGGGGTGAAATACAGCTCAATGCTACTATTGCGAACAGCTATAATCGTAGGAAAGAAGAGGAATCAGAATGGCTAAAATAATCTGAAGAAAATGGAATCAAGTTACCAACTCTAAAAGTTTGATCACACCCGGTGTTGTGCAAAAATATCTTGGATTGAAATACAGATCTTCACCAACACCTGTGGTTTGTGCTTTAGTTTTGATGGTCATTGCTGAGGTGGTGTATTTTGGTGGTCCACGTTTCACATAGATGAATTCTTCGCCACCACCACTTCGGTTGGTCGTCGAAGTTGACATTTTTTTCTGGTTTCAAAAAGTATTCTGGTTGGAAATTTCAACAAATGAGTTCGAAGAATCAAAGGCGAAATGGAAAGCAGAAATACAAAGTGAATTCTCCTGCAATTGTTTAATTTTCAATCACCTTAAATGGCTACGGATTTCCAATGGATGTTCATTGGCTTGTTCTTGTTTGTTAGTTTGCTTCAAGATCTTGAAGGTATCGAGAACCTTCAAAGGCTTAAAAGCTTTGCTTTGTGTAAGCTATATGGACGGTTGTGCGTTGGCGTTCGGATTTCAGTTTGGGGATGATTTTTCACCACAAAATTGTAGCTTTGATGCAATAAGTGGTCGAAATAAGGATGGCGAATTTAGTCAAGGAAAAGAAAGGTGTCCAGGTAGGTAAAATAGATGGAATAAAAGTTTTTTCGGGCATCAAGTCGCTAACCTTAAGGTGAATCAACACGAAGCTTCTGAGAAGATTGTTCAAATTCCAGCCAGAGAAAGCTATGCAAATTTTTTTCAACTCCAGAATGATCATTATTCTTTTGGTTTTTGGGCCAATGACAACCAATTTAAACCAGCCATTGCATAAAGATAAGTTTGGACACCCATAGAGAGATAGAGAAAGAGAGAAATGTGGTCATGGACAGTGTCCACCCTAACACGTACATTGAAAGACCAGGCATTGAAGCAGAAGCAACTCTTGTTCCAAGTGTTGTTCCAAATTATTGGAAACAATCAAAATTAAAACTGGACACCAGCCAAAAATCAACAATCCAAGTGAAACCAAGACAACCAAAGGTTGTAAAGTAAAAAAACTCGACTCCCGACCAAACCGACTCCCAAGAATAATTGTAGCAGATAAATTAAGTGACCAGAAAACTGAGCTGGAAAAATTTGAATATAAATTCAACCGTGTTGCCTGGTGTTGTCGAGTCTCGAATTAATAACATGTTTTGGCTTATAGCAAGTATTGGCTTGCCAAAGTTCCGTTCAAACTACCGAATTCTACCTGTTTGATGCGGATGATTGTCCACCTATGATCTATCCGATTAATTTCCATTCAACAACATTTGCCACATCAAGGTGATAAAGTGATGTACGCAACTGCTAATTTGATTTGTTCGCGCGCTATCAGCTAAACGGTGGTTCTCGTAGTACAAATTAAATCATCTTGGTCGCATATGCATTTCACCATTTGCACCAATAATCATCGATCATTTATCGAGGATTTTTTTTATGAAAACGATGGAGATGATAAATTATCATGTATTTCTTTATTATTTCTAGATCCAATGTATTTGGATATCGGTTTTTAAATTATCTTTTCAATGATTTTTTTCTCACGCAAGCTAAGCAAAGGGTTTCGAGGATTTAAATTACTTTTTTTTTACGAAAAGGGCCCCGACATACATGAGCGTTAAAAAAATATATAGGTTGTAGCAAAAGATACTTTTGTGGGGAGGGGGCGATAAAATGGATACTTTTGTTGGAGAGGAAAGGCCAAATACACGAAGATATCCTTTGCGAGGGGGGGAATTTGTTCGGAAAATTCGAAAACTAAAAGCAAATGAAGAACAAAATTACCGCTACAACCGCGTGCACATTGCGCATGCGCAATACACTTGCAAATAGAAAATAGCGAGAATGAAAAAACACACGTAAAAATTATTCGAATTCGAATGAGGGGAACCGCCGATTGATGATGATGATGAAAGGATAAAGACGTCGTAGTGGCAGTTTAGATGCTACCAAGAAAAGCGAGGAAACAACATGCGTGTTGTTGTTGTTGTTGTTATTGCTGATGAAATCCAATGGTTGCAAAGAATAAGGGGATTGTAAATGAAAGAAAAAAAGAAGAACAAACCGCATTTCCTCGTGATGATGGTGATGTTGATGACGACAATGGTTGTTGGTCTTAATAATAACAATAATTTGGTGTGTGTTTGGGACAGCCACAACTCACACACGCAGGCCATGATATCAATATTGTTGTGTGTTGCCTAAATCATCAACATTTTTTGTGTGGTTTTTATTTTCAGTGATTTTTTTCATCTTGGTTCTGGTTCCAAAATCCGCCTTCTCAACATCAAGTTAATCTTTCATGTGATTATATTTGAATGAAGATAAATCCAGTGTTGTTTACTGATCAGTGAATTATAGCGTGATCCAACACTAGACTAGACTTGAATCAGCTGATTTGAACAACAATCTTCAATTAATCCAGTATATATTCTTGAGATTTGCTTTGCCCTGCAAAAAATTTGCATCGCCAACCAAGATTTAGAATTTTCGTGAACGACATTTCAATACGAAAACCCGTGATTGATTCCAAAATCAATTTGTCCAGAACATAAATAATCTCAATCACAAACTCACAATAATTGTGATCCAGAGACCAACAAATCAACCTAACAGAATTGTTGGAGCCCAAAAAGTGCTCCAGTCAAAAATTACAATTATATCATCTATTTTATTATATGATATAAAGGGTATATGTTAGCCTTCACCATCATCTATGTGCTGTGACGTCTTATGGAAAGAAACGAGAAGAAATGAAAATGAAAATGAAAATGAAAATACAAAAAATTGCGATACAACAACTACTATGATGATTACAGAAGTTGTGATGGTGATGATGATGATGGTGGTGGTAGTAAATCTACTGATTGGCTGATTGCCGCTGCCTGTTCGGCTGTAAACTGTTGTTGTCATTAATAGTGATGATGAGTCCAACCATATTTTGGTTATTTTCCCTATAATTTATTAATAATTTCTTTTTGGAATTATTAGCAGAAAGAAATTGTTTGACTTTTTCTTTCCCAACATCTTGTCATTGTTTTTTTTATCAAATTATTTCATAGACACGACCATACACAAACTCTAATAACAATAACAACCACCCATTGAAATTCCTTGAAGCCACAAAATCGCGACCTAAAATAGTCCTACCTTTTTTAGGAAAAAAAAGATAATTTTATTGCACAATTCTGGTAGTTTATCATCCTTATGGTAGCCATTAATGAGAAAACCTAATTATTGTAGAAAATTAAATCGAATCATCATTGATCTATCCTATTTACTCATAAAACGTTGAAAACAAAAAACGATTTGGCGATTTCTTTTTCTTCTGTAATTGGTGGAGATTTTTTCAAAATAAAACTATGGGTACCCGGCAAAGTACCACAAATAGTCCATCCCGTATGGTACATCACCATGGTGGCGGTAATGAAGATAATAGCTCATCATTTTCACCGTTCACCAGAAACAATCATGAACAAACATTGTCCAATAATAATGATAACAATAGTAGAGATTGGCTGAGGGCCAGAAGTTTGACTTCATCATTTTTGGCCACCGGCGATCCAACCACGTCTCAAAACAACAATCTACAAAGATCAACGCAACCATCCAGTGCCATTGATTTTTCATCTACCTCATCATCATCATCCCATGATATTTTGAATTATCTGAGTGATGATCGTGAATTTTCATCCCTTACATTTACGCCACATTCGCTTCCGATTAGATTTCTTCCATATATGAATCGTAAGCTGTTTGAACATTTGATTAAATTAATTTGAAAATTTTAAATTTGATATGTTTCACCCTTAAAGATTTAAAATGTCCATTTTGTTCCAAAACTGTCCTACACGATGATATGGAATGTCATTTTTTCGAATGCATAACAAGACCTCAATTGATTTACAATGGTAAGCGGTGGATGGATTGTATGGTTTTTATTTTGATCATTTTTTGTCGTTAACAAAAGAGGATATTCTAACCGAAGACAAAGGCGAATGTGTAATTTGTTTGGATGAAATGTTAAAAGGTAACAAAATTGCCCGTCTTCCATGTTTATGTATTTATCATAAAGTGTAAGTGTAATTTTTGATTCAAATTATGGAGATTCATCAATTATATTTCATTGCAGTTGCATTGATGCTTGGTTCAATGTGAACAGATCTTGTCCTGAACATCCGATGGATTGATTGAAAAAAATCATTGTAATAAATCAGTCAATTTTGTTAAGTTTTTTGAAAACCCCATTCAAACTGTGGTTCGAATATTGTAATAACACTAAATAATCATCTTCCTTTTTGTCTCTCTCTTGAAGAAAATCTGTGACAATTTTTATCTGTTATAATTGTGATAATTTTGATTTTTCGTCAAGAAAAAATCGCCATCTTTCCGATTCTCTGTCTCATTATTGTTTCAATCAATTGAATCCAATCAAAAAACATCCAATCATCTTTTTATATGTTCTCATTCTTGAACACGTGCCCCGTGCTCTACAAAAAAAATGTTATAGAATTCTGAAATGCGTGTATTTGGTTTATTCATAATTATTATTTCGATTGTTTATTTTTTTTGTTTTTTCTTTACGGATTTTTCATTTCACTCATACATTTACCATTTCATTCAAAAGAGATATTCACATCCAAGAAGACAAAACCGTTCATTTTTTCATATGTTCATTCAGCATCAATATGAAGATAGTGGGAATTGATTTGATATAAAAATCAGGTGCCTTCATGCTGATCAGGTTTCCGGATGGTGTAAAATAGAATATTGTAAGTGGATTTTTATTTCAAACACCAGCCTTCTCCATCGCAAGAGAAGGCTTTATGTTGCAATAAAGTTGGGATGGTTTTAATTTTTGATCTATTGTGGTAGAAAATGTCTTAAAATGACTTCATCTAGAGATTTTCGAATTTTTCCACAAATTTTCGGTAACACACACACAAAAATAACCGGCGTCCCGGGTCCAATTCTTAAATCATGTGGGTGATATTGTGTACCATCATCGTCGCCTCTTGGGTGGCTCCGTAATTGAACTTGTCATAGAGGAAATTAATGAAAAATTTGTGGACATATATTTTGAATTGGTCCGCCAGTTTATCCAGAGCAAGAGCAAGAGTAAAATGTTCCATAATGTTGGCATTATCCAAAGCGTTGACCAATGGCTTGTACAAACTTAGTTTATTGATTCGAAAATAAATCTTGAACAATTGATTGATGATCTTTATCATTCCTTTTCGACACGTGACTGTGTCAATGGTTTATCGGGTTCTGATGATTTAATCCTTTCAGCACGGCTGGGATATCCCAGCGAATGCATTGCACTGTATAAACTTCGCCCTGCAAAGTCTATGGGATTTTCTTATGCATTAGGATATGGGGCAAACTAGACTAACTCCATACGAAGTGAGTTCACGCGCTAGCACAATTGCCGTGCTGAAAGGGAAAGGGTTAAGGGGAAGTTTGTATATAAACTAAACTTTTTTTTTGGAAGTCTCTAACATTTCCATTTGTGACGCTTGGTTGTGGCCGATTTAAAAAAATCAAACCTGAGTCGAAGCAAAGACAAGACATTGACATCAAGATTTTTGAACGTACATCATGCAGAAGATAATTTTTTCGAATTGAATCATCATTGAGCTTGTGGCACCAAGATTTCTGGTATAAAAGCTGCGTCCAAATTATTTATTTTGTGAGTCTAAACTTCAATTTTATTTTTTAAAATTTTTGTTAGGACCATGACCATGACCAGGATCACCAAGACCAGCAATCAAAAAGTACGTTCTAATAAATTCAGAGTAGGACCAGGACCACCATCAGCCAGGACCAGGACCAGGATCACCAATCAAGTAAGTTTTAATGACTTCAGAGCAGGATCACCATCACCAACCAGGACTAGGACTAGGACTAGGACTAGGACTAGGACCAGGACCAGGACCAGGATCACCAATCAAGTAAGTTCCAATGACTTTAGAGCAGGACCACCAGGACCATGATCACCAATTAAGTAAGTTTTGATAACTTTAGAGCAGGACCACCAGGACCAGGATCGCCAATCAAAAGGTAAGTTCTAATGACTTCAGAGTAAGATCACCAGGACCAGGATTACCAATCCAAAGGTAAGTTCTAATGACTTCAGTGCAAGATCACCAGGACCAGGATCACAAATCAAAAGGTAAGTTCTAATGACGTCAGAGCAAGATAACCAGGACCAGGATCACCAATCAAGTAAGTTCCAATGACTTCAGAGCAGGACCACCAGGACCAGGACTACCAATCCAAAGGTAAGTTTTGATGACTTTAGAGCACGATCACCAGGACCAGGATCACTAATCAAAAGGTAAGTTCTAATGACTTCAGTGCAAGATCACCAGGACCAGGATCACTAATCAAAAGGTAAGTTCTAATGACTTCAGTGCAAGATCACCAGGACCAGGATCACTAATCAAAAGGTAAGTTTTGATGATTTCAGAGCAAGATCACCAGTACCAGGATCACCAATCCAAAGGGAAGTGATTTCAGAGCAAGATCACCAGGACCAGGATTACCAATCCAAAGGTAAGTTCTAATGATTTCAGAGCAAGATCACCAGGACCAGGATTACCAATTCAAAGGTAAGTTCGTATGGCTTTAGAGCAAGATAACCAGGACCAGGATTACCAATCAAGTAAGTTCTAATGACTTCAGAACAAGACCAGGACCAGGATCACCAATCCAAAGGTAAGTTTTGATGCCTTCAAAGTTTGAATACTACTAGTTCACTTTTTGGCAACTAGATGGCTTCACTTGCGTTTACTTCCCTTTTTGGCCACCAGATGGCAGTACTGAAGTGGACTTATCTGGGTAGCGTAACCATAGGATGTTATAATAGAAAAAAAGTTAAAATTAAAATTTATTTTTAAAAAAAGAGGGAATTAAAAGGGTTAAAAACATAAGGGTAAGAATTATGTTTAAAAAATTTTTAGGTTGAGCCAAATTCTTGCATCCATTTCTCATATTTTTTCAAATCTTCTGGCGAAACCGATTTGTTAATCTTGCGCATAGCTTCTTCAAAGTCCGCAAACGTTACCGGCAAGTCTAACTCTTCTTTGGATAGCGATCGGATTTGTTCCGGTGTTAGACCATGGATACGTCTTCGCATGACCATCATGCAAGCATCACGACAAACATTGGTGATGTCCGCACCAGAATAGCCGTCCAGACGGCGAGCAATCTCTTTCAAGTCCAGATCCGGTGCTACTTTAACTTCACGAAGATTGATACGCAGCAATGCTTCACGACCTTCGGCCGTTGGTAGCGGAATGTAGATTCGTTTCTCTAACCTTCTGCGCAATGCTTCATCAATATCCCAGGGAAAATTGGTGGCGGCCAAAACCATCACCACTTTGGCCGGATCATCATTGTTAGTGATACCATCCATTTGTATCAATAATTCTGATTTTACACGACGACTGGCCTCGTGTTCATTATCGGATCCACGCCTTGAACAAAGCGAATCAATTTCATCAATAAATATTGTGGATGGAGCATAAAAGCGAGCCATTTCGAACAAAAGTCGAACCAATTTTTCCGATTCACCACGATATTTGGAAGTGAGTGTAGTGGAAGAAACGTTGAAGAATGTAGTTTTACATTCGGTTGCCACCGCTTTGGCCAACATGGTTTTACCTGTTCCAGGTGGCCCTACCATTAGCACACCTTTCCATGGGCGGCGAATACCGCGGAAAAAATCCGGCATCCACATCGGCAACACTACAGCCTCTTCTAACAAATGTTTAGCTTCCTGTAAATCGGCAATATCATCCCAATGTGTGTCCGGATTTTTTTGCAATATATCACGTTCTAACATTTCCACTAATTCTGCATCCGGTCCATGAATTTCGAAACGACGTTCTTTTTGATCAACAGCACCGGATTGTGTCGTACTATCATTGGGAGTGTTTCCATTGGAATTTTGATTTGTTGCACTGCTGGTACCGGCGCAAACATTGCCATAATTCGTTGTGTTTTTTGATGATCTTCTCGAATCGGAAACCCTAGCCACCGAACCATCTTTACTTTTGGCTCTTGGATCTTTTGTGGAACTTTTGGAAGATGATGCTGAATTACGTATGGATTTTGTGGGGGCTCGTGACGAATTGTTATTTTGATGATTAGATGATGAAACATGGCCAGGCTTCAGGCTTCTAGTGGATGGCGTCTGCGGTGTATGTGCGGTCGATGCCATTGATCGATGGTGATTCACTTCAACCGGTTCGGGCATTGGCCACACATCTGGATCACGATAAGCATTATCGAAATGGTCAACATTTTGCAAAATGGTTGCATAAAGGTTCGGATCGATCGATCCATTAGCGCTTGTTCCGGAACAACCAACAGCGTTTACTGCTGGTGGTCCGATTGGTCTAGAATTATGATGATCACCTTTGAAATTCAATAATGTTGTGTGAAGATCTTTAACCACTTCATATTCTTGTGCAATGATTTGTTGAATCTGTTGAAATCAGACCGTTTAAATTGGCAAATTTTCCAAACCAACTCAAATTTATTACAAACCTCTTGCCATTTCTCTTTCAGATTCATATCGGTGATGGTTTGAAGATGACGATGAATCTGCTGCACAACACCTTGATAATATATCAATGCTGTTTCATAGTTTCCCAACAGGGAACATTCTCGGGCTACTTTCACATTGTCGCCAATCTCGGCCGGAGCATTCATGATAATGTTGATGATTGTTTTCGTTTAATTGTTTGCAAATATGTTTGATAATAATTAACTTCGAGTTTCAATCATTCAAATCAGACTCCAAATGGATCGAAACAATAAATAACTTAAATAATAGCTTAGTATCAAACATAGACAAATGGCGACATAGAAAAATGTGTAAAGGGAAGCAAATCCTCTTGTGATTGCTTTAGGAAACATCATTATTATTTCATTGCATAATATTTGATTAATATTTAAGAAATAGAATATAATTTCTCGATGCGTGAGCGTGAATTTGTCGGCTTTTGCTGATGTTTTGAGGGACTGTTCTTTAGTTGTTGTTGTTTTTGCTTACTTGTGGTCGCTGCCGCCGTCGTGGTTGCTGTCCAAGGTCACTACGTTGATTATTTTGTTTCTTTTTATGGACAAAATTGAATACAAGATAAATGAATGAATATAAGCCGCGACGATTTACAACACACACACACAAACACTGATAGACAAGTTGATCCTGTGAAAACAACAACTTGAATTTTTTTTCTCGATGTCCACGGCCACCAGCTGCACCGTCGTCTCTCCGGATTTTCTATGATACGATCTTCTTTGAATTATAATATCGAGATCAATGTTAACGACCGCTAGCTCAACGATGCTAGCTTTTCTTGATTTCGGTCGTTTTCGGGCAATAAAAAGGGTGGCCGACAAAAAAGACCGTTTGTTGTTACTGTCGATGTTGTTGTTGTTGTCTTGGAAACTTGACAACCCTAAAAAACCACAACATCCTAACCGTCCACAATAGACGTAAACAGATTTTTTCTGGAAAAAACCTTTAAAAAAGATAATCACAATTTAATTAGAATTGTTGTTTTGCTGCTGCTGTTGTTGCTTGTTTTGCAATTGCTTTTTCGTATGCCAATTGTTGTACCGGTTGAAAGCTGCTTCCAATTTCTGGAATAAATGATTAGTCAGCTATTTGACAGGAAAAAATAATAGAGAAATATTTTCATTCATCAAAAAAACATGGTTCAACTACGATAATCAAACTCACATCACGATGGAATTCCCTGGAAACACGTTCATGAAATGGCTGAAGCTTGTTGAAATGGAACCGATCCAATGTTTCTTTCATTTCGATGAATTTTTTCTCATGTTCGGGATTTGAAAACGGGACACATTGCCAAAAATGGTACAGCAATTCATTCAATGCCATCGTCAAATGTTTCAGCTCCACAAGTATATCCTTTGGTATTTCATCATTTAGGTTCAGCGAAACAACGGCAGCATCTTTCATCAACACACCACCAGGAGATAAATCGTTGACAACTTGAACGGCTTTTTTCGAATCTTGAATTATACCGGAAAACGGCTTCCAGCTGGTCACCGAAGCGATTTGTTGTAACATTGAAGCTTGAATCGATGTTTTAGAATTGTTTCGTCCACCATATTCACTGCCATAATGATGATGGTGGTCATCTGGGTTTTTCAACAATGGCGTTGGACCATGCATATAACGATCTGAGTTGACCATGTGTGGAAGTTTAGGGGGCTGAACACCCTCATCGAACTCGTCAATGGAAGCACCTACTGATGGCTTTTTACCAGCCAGATCATCATATTCGGTTGCTTCTTTCAATCTTCGCTTTTTGGCCTGTTTTTTCTCCTCCTCTAACTTTTCATCAACAATCTCTACTATTTCCACTGTGGATTCCGGTGGTTTATCTTTGTTCAATTCTTTCTTCTTCTCTGCACTTATCAATGAAATTGGATTTTTATTATATCCACGTTCTTCTTCCGATCTACACGCATCAAGCACCATTATCGAATGGAAATTAAATCTTCGAATCAATGCTTTATTAGCGGACAGATCGTTCTTGGAGGAATTACTGCCGCCAGCTTCTTGACCAAGCACATTCTCAATTGTGGGCTCAACCGGATCATCGAATATTCTTATATCACAAAACGGATCTATTATACCATTTTTGATGGAATTCTGTATGGAAGCTTCATCTTGTTTAGCACATTCATTAAAAAAATCTTTCATCGATGTCATTCGATCACGATGAAAATAATGTGATTGAAAGAAACGCTGCCAGAATTCTGTTTCGCTTAGCTTATGTGGAACACATTCGAAATGTTTTCGTTTCACAGCCGGATACGTTTGAAAGATTGCTTCGATTATTTCACTAGTTATATTATAATGGATACCATTTTGTCCATCCGATTGAGGTTTAACATCGGCAAGAAAAGCAGACGAAACACCAACTTTTTCTTTTTTACCTTTCGCATCGATGCCTTTCAATGTTAGCTGTTTTTTGGTGGCATAGGTTTGCCAAAACTCTTCCGGTGTGATTATGTTGGTCGAAACCAATTCTTTGTACAGTTGATAAAGATTAGGATTGTCCAACAATATTTTCCATTTTTGTTCCATTTCTTGGGACATTTTCCTACGAAACAAAGGCAACATTTGTTGAAGGATATCTTTCACTTGGTTACGATCCTCCAGCTGTGCTTGAGGACCTTTAGGATTGACAAAATGAAACGTATCGCTTCCATTGGCTAAAACAATTTGTAATTGAACTTTTGGTTTGCCTTCCGGCGAGATTTTCTGCGTCTTGATGTCAGCATACTTATGAGATATCGTAAAAGTATTTTTACCATTGGGCATCCAAGCAATCCGCTCGTTCATCAAATATAATGTTCCATCGGCTTTTTTCACTCGAACATGTTCAATCATGGCACGAACATCTTCGGATTGCGCCATTATTCTTCCAAGTTTAACACGATATAACACAAAAATTTTTTAAAACAAACTCGACCAAAAGCCTGGTCAAACAACAATGACACTGACTGGCGCCGCAAATCACATGTTTATGCTCGCTGTTGGTTTCTGCCATCTAGCGTCGAAAAATTAAACTAAACTTGGTTTGCTTTCTCAACACAAAAAGTTTATTCCCAAAAAATTAAAATTTTGTACCAAATTGATGCAAACAATTGGTGTCAACTGTGAATATAAGATTTATAAGCAAAACAAGCATCCAAACCGAAAACCAATGAATTGATTAATCCAAAGATCTAAGATGGACAAACCAAATCCAAATGAAAAATAATGATCGTAGTTGTTGATAGATTGATGTGATTCTCACCGAACTGGTCAGCTTTCCGGCAAACGCTGGTTCGACAGGAAATCCGTCTTGAACGCTATTTCTGCTCAGCAATGTGATGAAAAAGTTCATCGATAATATAAACAATATGAATGATGATAAAACATTGTAAACGAATTCCTAAACGTTTAGATGATTAATTGATGAGAACAATGATGATGCTGGAGAATACTTACAAATACTGTTTTGGAAATGATTGTTGAAGTAATTATAGAAAAATAATAAATCACCAATATCAATGTGGTCATGTAGAATGTTTGAAAATAAAATAATAGAGCAAATGTTTCCACATCGCCACCGATGAAACCAGAATAAGTACCATTGTATGGATCATAATTTCTTCGGCTTATAAGCCATATAATCATGAATGATATGAATCCAATTAGCTGAAATTGTGATCCAGTAGGAATCAGAAATTACTCGATTCTTGAATGGATATGACTTACACATTCTAAACATTTGAGGATGCCCGGCGTGGAGCGAATATAATTTTTATTGAAAACGATCGTTTGAATCGAAAATGAAAATTTATTCAAAGGCATGGTGGGCGGGTATCTTGAAACTAGAGCATTCAGAGTATTCTTTACTTATCAAAGAACCAAAGTTTTCTTCTAGAATTTCAGGAGAATTTTGTACAAAAACCACCATCATCATCATCCCTGCAAAAGCGGAGATGATGACATGGAGATGAAACGCTTGCTCGAAGCAGAGAAAAAATTCAGAAATTCGCTGCGGTTATGATGATGAAGTTGTTTTGTTCTTGATTTCTCCTCCTGCATTTCTGAATCATTATATTCTCCTTTGATTCGGCTTGGGCGAGGATTCCAATAGGATGTTAGGACGATGTTGGTGTTGATGCCGTAAATGTGGCAAACATTAAAATCAACCAACCACAAAACTAATAATAATCATCAACAAAACAACAATAACAAAATAAAGACATTATATTATTTTTCTTGAGCGTGCTTGCGTCGTTTTCCTCCACCGCCAAAACAACAGTATTGAGCGCCGCCTTAAGAAGCTTTCACCAAGATGACTTTTTCAAAAAAGCAACTTTTTTGATCATTTTGTTTTGGCTTTCGGTAATCTCATATAGCCAATGTCGGAGTTTGATTGATGGTTATCGTTGGTGGAGTGAATTTACGCGGGTTCTTTCCGTGATGATCGATTTCAAAAATTTTTATCAAGTTGTTTAGCGCGGCTTGCTTTCTGCACGCGCATTTCTCAAGTTGTTTACATAAGGGAAAAAACGATGATGAGGATTTGTGTTTGTCGAGGTTTATGGCTATGATTTGTGTTTATACAAGCCAATGCTTCAGGATTTTAACCTGTCCATATCATACAAGAAAATTTTCTAGATCTCTCCAGCCTTGATTCTAAGACTAGTCGTTCCAGAACAATTGAGATTGAGATTGAAATTTCAAAAAAATCCTTTATTTTTCTACGTTGTACAAATGAATAGAGACTAGAGAACAAAAGTTTTAAATTGGATGGAATGCTGAATTCACAATGTTTCACACACACGAAAACACAGACACACACACATTCACACGTTGAATCAACCAGGAAATTTGGTCAAACAATCAAACAGTGGAAATCAAAAAAAAATCAAAAAAAAATAAACCTCTAGGAAATAAAACACACAACCCGAACACACAAGCACCAAATACAGTGTAGAAATCCGGAAACCGGAAATCAACCGATGTAAAATTATCACAGACAATAAATCGATTGTACGACATTCAAGCAAGCAAATTGGATTCTGCAATATCCTGGACTCAATCGAGTTCGAAATTTATAGTAATTGTTGTTTGACTTCATCAACAATGTCAATTTCATCAAAATGGTATTGATTTTGATGCCGGTATCAGTGATGATCACCAACACTTTGGTGTCTTTCTCGACCATGTTCGAAGACGGCCCCCCGGTTGTCATAGCCATCCAATTCGATCAGATCCATTTCGGCTTCTTCAGAATGTTCACTCGGAGAGATTGGGTCTAATGATTCAGCATCGTTGATCATTTTTGATAATGGTTGTGGATGATGCGGAACAGTGATACTCGTAGCCATTATCGATCCAGTTTCATCGGGATTGTTCTCGGCCGAAATATTGATCATTTTTTTCGTATCAATGTTTGCTTTGAAACGTTTTCGGGCTCGATTTTCTAGGTGCTTCAAGCGTCTATAGATAAAAAAAAAATTAGAAAAAATCAATCAATTCAATCATTTGGATATTGCGAAGATTATAAAGGTTTTTTTTTACAAGAAAATCATGTTTGGATTCATCTTTCAGTCTAATATTGATAAACAACAAAAATACAAATTTTAATTGGAATAAATAACCAAAACAATAGTACAATAAAATATTTAAGAAAAATAAATCAAAAATCACAGACGAAATTCAAAAAAGGAGTATTTCAATGAATTTATTAAAACGCTTCGAAAGACGTAAAAGCATCGGATTAGGTTTCAATTAGGAACCTAGGAAATCATATCATAAATTTCCTATGAAAGTTTATGCAACTTGATCGCCTCAACACGAATATTGGAATCATCATCCCCAAATTCATTGCTACGATCTTGTAATATTGTTCCGATATTATCGATAAATGATCTCGATTTGGTTAATGATGATGCTGGTATTGGCGTATTTGGGAATTTAGCTGCAGTATTGAATATTCGATTTTGAGATTTTTGTTTCTTGCGACTATATTTCGAAAAAAAAACAAAAAACAATTGGTTTTAAAATTTAAATCAAAAGTTAAATTGGATTATGGTTACTTTATCGATTGATTAAACTTACAATTTGAAACAACACAATTTGGCACAAAAAGAAAGATGTAGTTGTGGTTAATTATAGATCGGATCGACAAATATTGACATAGATCAGTATGTTGAAGAACAATCAAGTATGACTTTATAACAATTAACTTCATTCATTCTCTCAGACACATTTCAGACACATTTCAAAACGATTGATTAATGATAACATAATCGAAAAACAGATAGAGAATGATGAGATCAGTTAATCGAAAAACAATAATTTGAAAAAGAATAAAATGAAATTCTCAATCGGTCCGACTGAGAAATCAGGGAGAAATAAAACGGAAATAAATATGCTAAGAAAATAACAGAGAAGCCTTTTGAAAAGGCGTTACTTCAGCAATTTGTTAATTGATGGGCATGTGTGGTGTATGCATGTGTAAGAGAGAAGGTGGGGCGAGTTAGTAAAAAGGGGTTGAGTTATCACTTTAAGAGGCTTGCTTTTATAGTCTATTTTACTTAAATTTGGCAGGCTTTTCAAACAATGCAAAATTATGAATAACGTACGATTTAGATATCTTTCGATATGCTTCCTTTTTGTAGCAAATAACTTGCAAAAATATAAGCGTATCCAATGTGATCTGTATGCAGCCACAAATTAAAAATTGAAACGGCGCATCTCGTACAAAGAAATAGATGGTTTTATAAAGGTCTCCCAAGAACCAACAGAACACCATCAATTTGCTAGGATTAAAAAAAACGAATATAAATCGCGTTTTGGATAGTTGTTGGCATTGATACTCACCTCATCCCTTCGGTGGATTTCATTTTGAGATTCCTTATGAATTGTGGACTGGCCAATAATGATTCTGTAACTAATGCGACCAACCCATATCCTTCAACAACTAATGGCACGTCAATGAACAGGTAAAAAATCGCACCGGCTATCAACGTGAACACGGCCATACATTCAAGATAGCTCATGAAATCGGTCCATTCCCAAAAATATCGCCAATTAAAATCTAGAACATATAAAATTAAACAAAGGAAATGTTCTAGTTAAATAACTTTCTGGAGAAAACTTAGACAAGTGTGCGCTTCGTTAAACAAAATCAGGAAAGCCAACGGAAATAAAATCACTGAAAATATCATACGAGTTTACGAGGAAAATGAATGTTTTAAAATGATAATAAACTCGCTGCAAATCTGGGGTTACCGAGCGCTGAAAACGGAAATTATCAACCTCAATTATAAAAAAGAGGCCAACAACAATAAAAAGGATTAATATAATGATAATTGATTAAATAGATCAGAACTGGAAAGATTTGGTTAATAATTAAAAAATTAAACAAACGAAACAAACAAGGACAACAGAAACAAACAAGCAAAATTAGTATTTAGGCACAAGACAGGTTAAGGCGGATTAGGAAGTGTGTTGCATGGAAGAATCGACAATACGCAATACCAATGAAACGTTTCCGTATGAATGGATCATCTTTTTGATTCTGATCTTTTTCGGTTTCAGGAATTTTGGAATCAACATGAACACTTTTATTTTGATCATCATCATCAATATTGATGCTATGTTTTTTGATTGCCAGTAATCTTTCTTGGCCATTGTTATTATCGATATTATGATCATGAATATTATGCATTGGAAATTCATTATTTTGATCAACATTTGGTGAAAGACTTGGTTTGATTTTGCATTGATCTTCTAGTTTAACTGTTGCATTCTTTCCAGCATCACTACTGGACACAATGGCTTAAGGATTTTCGAAAAGCGAAATTTGAAAAAAGAAAGAAAATAAAAACCGAAACGATTTAAGTTATATAGAACAAAGACCAAATTTCCTTAAATAAAGAATAAGGATAAGACCTAAAATCTGACAAAAAAAACTTAAAATAAAAGGATGCTTTAAAAGCTTCTAAAGAATAAATAGAATATAAGCACCAACAAAAAATTACTTTGTTTTGGAATCACCACACTTCGAAGTGGAACAATATTTTTTATGGGCTTTAGGATACTGCCACCCTGAGTATTCTGATTATCCTGTGTACTTGGAATGAGATTTTTCCCTTTCGGAAGGTGTATCATATCGACAATGGATGATATGGGGTCTGGGATTAATGATGATTTCTTCCGTGGTTGATGCTGCGATTCGACTCCTTCCTTCATCATTTCGATTGAGGTGTTGTTTTTGTCTTTGATTATACAAATAGAATGATCATTTTTGTTTTTGGGCACCGGATACGAAAAAGAGGATGAAATTTTTTTGGATATGATGATTTTTGCACGACAATCAACACCATTTCCATGGTCTTCTTTATTGTCCTCATAATCAACATCATTTTTCACCAAACGGCAACAATCAAGTGATTTTGATCTTTGAATATTATCTCGATTTGGTTCAGTAATATGATTCTTTTTTTCCAAAATTGTTTCTGTGCGCAATTACCCGAGGTATTTGAGTTGGTGGATTAAAATAATTTGGGAAGACATCCCGAATACACAAGCATGCAAAAGTCCACACACAAACACAAGCAAGAATTTTAGAGAAAGATATTAAAATGATTGTGATTCCATCAAATGAAAATGCGGAAATAAGAAAAAAGGAAAAAGAAGAGAAAATATAAAAATGATAATAAATGCAAATCAAAAAAGTTTCCGGGAAAAATTAATTTTTTTCCGAATATTATTCTATATTCTCATGCAGAAACACAAATATCATGCAAGCATCTATCAATTTCACATGTAACAAATAGCAAAGGTTAACACACAACACACACCCACATTTACAACCGAACCAATAAGACGCAAACGATAATTTATCATTTTGCCAGCCTGGTACAACCATCTAGAATTATTTGATGTGTTCTATTTGGTTCCGGAGGAAAGTCAGGCGACATTTGGAGATATATATTCTGTTTATGGTCTATTTCCCATGTACTATTGTCTAATATTACTAGGACATACTGGGAATTTGTGATTCTATGCTTTGACTCAGGATCGTTCCTCTTTTTTCTATAGAACAGAAATGCTAGATTTGATCTAATTGCACGGTACGAAATGCACCCATATAAAAAAATTACACACAGACCAGAAGCGCAAATCGACTAACAACGCTAACTAGTTAACGAAAAAACAAAAAATAATACCCAGAATTCTAAAAGACACACTGACAAACAAACAGAAAGAAATAAAATGAGAGACGATACTTACCGGTAAAGTAACGCCGTTTTTGCTGTATTATCAAATTAGAGTTCCTAACACGTACGCAAAGTTCCAAGAGTATGAACATGGTCAATATCATCACTATTGATTGTATGAGTAATGCTGTTTCAAAATGTTTACCAAACCTGTATAGTATAAAGTCAAAAACAGAATAAAATAAAACTATTATTATCATTGAAACATTCTAGCTAGCATAGAATGATCAATTCAAGGTTGCGAATTCTCTTAAATTAAGTTGGACAATATCCCTAGCCCTAATTTGTATGTAATGCAATGGAAATGGAGGCGGGGTTTATTTGCTGCTTTTGAAGGTCATCATTATAACGCACAAAGTGGTGTGGCCTAGAAATAAGGGTGTAGGCTTATTTTTTACAAGCACACACAAAGACACACACGTCTATTGTTGTTGTTACTACTTCGCACACAGTCAATTGATAAAAAATGATTGATCAATCAATCAATAGAAGAACTATATGGGCGGGAAAAAACTCTATAATCGTAATAATGGTGTAATATAATTTTTATGCTTGGAAAAAATACATTACCAAAACATTATACGAAGTATATTAGCCACTAATAATGTAAGACAAACATATAAAGAAAATCCTTCGGTATTTTGGGTTTGTTTTATGGTAAAATATTGAGGAATATAAGGCACTATGCTTCCGATAACCATAGCTACAGAATGAAAAAAAATGATCAAAATAAAGATTAATATGGTAACGTGTAACAGAATAAACGAAACACATACCGCACGAGAAAAAGAATGATATTTTGATGGGGAATTGATCCATCTTGGACATGATCCAATCTAATGTGCTGCTTGTTTCGTGCTGAAAACAACAAGATGAACATAAGTTAGGAAACTTGGTCCAAATACGACAAACCATTTGGTCGATGGTAGCTTTGGTAGTATTGAAAAACAAATCAGCAGACATTTTCGATGGATTCGATTCCAAGCGTTTTTGAATAAATCTTTTATAAATTTAAATAATTTCAAGCTTATTCCAAAGATGATAGAAATGTTGACATATTTTTGAAGTATTAGCGATAAAAAATCCAAATTAAATGCGAAATTCACACACATACACGGCTAATTCATTCGAATGTATCTTTTTGTTTTGGGAGATGACAAAATTCTGGAACATATATCATTAGGACTGCGCTGAAGCGGAGGGAATTTTTCGTTCGCCCAATGCACATACAGAGAGGAGAGACCCTCTGCAGACCGACTCCAACACCAGAACAGGCGTTTCTTTGGGATGATATTAAAAAATGACTATTTTCAATGTAGCAGTAGTAGAGAAGAGTTAGCAGAAGTTATGGAACCGGGCAGAAAGAGAATTGTGCTTTCTTCGCAGAATAGTTACATAGTGTTTTTTCAGTTGTTTTATCAAAAATCTTCTCTGGAAATCAAAACGTGGATCGAAATTGTAATTTTTCTTAGCACTTTTAGCTTGTTCCAACAGTATTCTCAGGGTAGCGGATCCAAAATTTTTATTGATTCAAAATGCGTACTAGCGCGCAATGATTATGGTCGTAGAATTAATTGGTGATGTTTTATGCAAAGTTGATTTGCTTTGGATGATGATGATGATGAGGTGTTGGTGGAGATTGAGAAATCTATTGCGGATTGCCTTAGGTCGATGATATTTCCTGGTGATCAGATCCAGTATGTTCGATTCATATGACTGAGTAATTTAATTGTAAATAATTGTGACCGTAGCTTTTTTGGGTTTCAAGTTTTCTTTTCAGCAACATGTTTTGTTCCTTCCATCCATAAAACCGATCGTCGTATCTTTTTCGAAGCTTTATATTTATCTTTAATCTCTGATTACGATGGAATCGGGCAAACATAAAATACGGCGACAAAAATCAGTCAGACCATTAGTTTTGAATATAGAATTACGGATGGTTTTGATTGTCGTCGCAATCCTCTTATCATTAGGTCGGATTGATTGGATGTTTTGTGGTAACGTCACATAATTTCACACACATTCCACACGACCGAAATTGTGTAACTGAAACTCTGAAAATTCCTAAATGAATGGTGGTAGCAACATCATCATTTTTCGCAAGCAAGTTCGAGGATTAATTCTTTTGTTTGTTTATAACACTACACCAATACTTTGATTCTACCATCAAAGAGGGTGGGATGTTGATGCTAAATTTAAACAGAAAATCAAATAAGAATTGAGACAAACAAACACACATAGTGGTAGACAAAAGTTAAGGTCTTGAAATGAAGAAAAAATAAAGCTTCTAATTAGAGCTAAGAAGAATCAAGATCAGCAATGATCATAGGATAAATGGAGATATTTTGTCTCTTTCTCTTTCTTTCAATGACCTGAGCAACAATGATGGATAGAGAAATTAGGACAACGATTCAACTCTTGTACAACCACTTGTTGGAACTTGTTTTGTCTGTAAAATGCAAATGCAACGGTTGGTTTCCATCCATTGCTCTTGATCTCAGGTTACTATTGCTATTCTACAAAAACTTGTTATATCATCCATGCAGCCTAAAGCAGAGTCTATTTTACAATATAACGGTGATATTAGGTTGTTTGGAATCCCATCAATAATTAATGTGTCGAAAAATCAATGTATGGGTAGCTAATTGATTTTCGATTGGTATATATCATGTTTCATTATTATCCGTTGCGGAGAAATCCTAAGTTTTGGAAGGACGTTTGAGTATGATATATATGCCATTTTTGTCTTTTTGGTACTCAATACACTGTTAAGCTATTTGATTGAAATCACGTTAACGCGTACAGGAAACGGGTATTGGTTAGGCAGAAGGCATTAACCTCTAATTATGTTTCCAAATACAATCAAAGATGATTTTTAATACAGAGAAACTATGGTAACTACAGTCAAATTGTGAGTTGATTCAATATGATTTGATTGTAAGCTTTTTAGATTTCCTAAACTATTAGATCAGGAGTGAGCAACCCGCGGTCCGCCCATCAAACATTTTTGTTCGGCCCACCAAGCATTTTTAAACAGGATACAAAGCTATATTTCTCCTTGATTGGTCCAGTGATGATTCGACCCGATGACGAGGCACACTATAAACCGATGTAAAGCGTCTAAACTGAAAAAAATCTGGGGTGTGTAATAAGGAGAAAGGAGAAAATTTAGGATCGACTTGTCTGCGAAAAGCTGTCGCAAAAGCTGCGCTTACGCTGGCCTTAAATTTGCGACACATCCCAGATTTTTTACAGTGTAGCTTTAACCAGTACAAGTCTGTGCATGTTTGACGCCTATAAGAACCGTTTTCCTCTCTGATTAGTTCATTGTGATGACTTGACCTGATGACTAGGCACACTATAAATAGGAGAAGAAGGTGTATTTCTCTCTCTGATTGGTCCGATGTGATGATTTGACACGATAACTGGTCCTACTATAAACAAGAGAAGAAGGCGTAGGACTACTTTAAGTGCGGCCCGGCCAAAAATTTTAAATTTTAAATTGGCCCGCGGATTAAAAAGGTTGCTCACCCCTGTATTACATCATGACGTGCTTGTGGTACTTATTTTCCATCGGTATCGATACGAATACGGTGACGTATAACAATCCTTCCAAATGATCTACAATAATGATATGATAATCACCTTGGTGAATTTAGGTTATATGGGTTTAAATTGTTTTCATTCCAAGGCAACTTTAAATGTTATCCTCTGGTAGAATGTTTGAATCTTATTGACTATTCAGAAATGATTTCATTTAGAACTTCAACAAATAGAATTTTTTGGTTGGGATCGGTTCATTCCGATAACTAATTAACAAATTCACCTTTGAAATGGATAATTGATTGAGATTTTGAAACAAAGGAATGAGATGTGATGCTTTTGTTGACGAGTGAGAAGAATGAACGATTCTGAAAAGAATCAAAAGATTCTGAAGTTCCAGAAAATTTTTGCTCATATTTCCGCCCTTCATAAAGACTGTTACCTAAAGAATCATGTGATTGATTCTGGCAAGCTCTTGCAGAATTTTCAACAGAATATCATAGATAATCTATCAAAATGTTAATCACGCCGAAAGAAGTAGCTAAATCTTGCCGAACATTGATTTGTCTTCTCCAATCCTTAATTGAACAAAAAGTCCTTGTCGAATTAAGAAATAATCATTTTGTTTCGGTTAGAATTTTGCCTTTGGATTTGATTTGTTTATTCTATTATCTAAAATGAATTTCAAAATTTGATTCCAGGGAACTCTACTATCAGCCAATTGTAATATGAATATAGAAATCAGAAACGCTTATATCTGGTCATTAGACGAATGGATTCTGTTTTTATCATCAGAATCCAATGATGAAGAGGTTTTGATTCAAACAGACCAACTGCCATGTTCTCAATGGTTGGAAAAGCAAAACAAAGTAGATTTTATCTTCATCAAAGGTTGTAGAATTCGATACTTTTACCTGCCTGAATCTGCCAATGTACTTGATTTGGTTGAAAAACAATTATGTGCTTATCGACAGCGAAGAACTAGCATCAAAATTGAACGCCCGTTTAATTGGAAAACATATAGAAAAAAATTAAAATTTATGTCATCGAATGAACCACCTCCTAAAACCACCGATTGATTCCTGTTTGTGATTAATTCATGTGATCAAGAATGTCCATCGAATTGTGATTGTGTAACAAAAACAATTGTTTCATTGTAAATTAATTGTTTTTTTTTGTGTAATTTGAAAAAAGACAAACACTTTGGCATTACTGCTTACGCGTATAAAAAATGAAATATTTTGGCCAGTTTTTCTTTTATAGGAAAAATCCAAACATTTACGATGAAATAATGCTAGTAATGATTATTAATATGACAGTGATTGCCACAGATACCATCATTCGCTTGACTAATTGCTGACCATCAAGCGTTGATAAAACACCTCCATTGCACCAATCAGAATTGCACACACAACGATCAATGCGCACACCAAATTCATAGAATGTTTGACAACGCATCCGTGTTATCGGTAGACTGGCCGCTGAATTATTTAAATATGAAGTAATTTAAATTCCAATAATTCCAAGAGAAATAATATTCTTTAACACTTACGTTGTGCACATCCACGTTTCCATTGTTGAGTAAGACCATTAGGATCGGTTATGACAAACTCTTCGCACCCGCCAGGACAATCTGCTTGTTGTACCAAATGTGGTTGGAAATTATTAGTGGTACAAATATCTGGATTATTATAGCAATTGAAATCAGAACATTTAGCTATGTCCCAATGACAGGAATAACATCGGAATCGGTATCGACCATAACGACCTTCTTCACCCGGTCCCGGATGATTCTTGTCGAACCTCGAAGATTCACTTAGTTCTAGAAAAAATAAACCATTTCAATCATTTTGGAACAAAACTATAATCTAGGTCATTTCTCACCTGAATCCTGATGCTCCACATCACTACCATCATCTCTTTCCGGATGATGATGGTGGTGGCGTTCAAGCGAATTCTTTGCTTGATGTTTTCCCGAATATTGCCTAACTGTTGTGTCAATAGATTGACCCGAATTTCTATTTAAGTGATTCAAAGCAACGTTATGGCTGTTTCCGTTTTGGTTGATCTGCCTAGTTCTATCACCGACAAACGGATGATGGTTGTAATGGTCATTATTATGATTATAATTAATGTTCATCACTTCCGGCATGGATGGTGGCTGAGGAATGAGTACTGGTGACTGTGGAAATTGTTGATGTTGAAGATGGTGAGATTGTGGGTGGTTGACCATCGGATTAATAAATCCAGTTGGTGGTGGTGGAGGAATTATCTGAGGAGGCATTGGAACACGATGATCACTATATTGTTGTTGTTTGTGTACAAACATCGGCACCAATGCTGAATGTGGTATCAATAATGATTCGGCCGGATGTCTTGGTTCAATCATCATCATGTTTTCTTGTTGCCGAAGCTGTTTCTCAGTTTCCTGGTCTTGTCGGCGTTGTTGTTCCTGCAGGAATGTAATCTTTTCTCGATTCTTTCGTTTCTCGTTCTGTTCCTCTTGCTGATGATGGCGTATCTGTTCCTGGATCACTTGAAATCTTTCAATTTCTTGTTTGGTAGGCTGATAAACCTGGTCATCACTGTCGATGAACTGGACGTTATGGATATGGATCATTATCGCTGTCAACAAAGACAATCGTTGAAGAGAAATTTGGATTCTGTTTCGCTGATTCGTTGGTTTCATATCTAATGATACACGGGTTGATCCAGCAGGAAAAGAGGTCAAATCATTGAGATGCTGGACTGTAGTGAAGGCGATGGATGTTCCTTGGAAATACCTAAAAAATTTTTGGAGAAAAAAAATAAAGAGAGAACAAAATCATAATCTATTCGCCAGGATCATTATCCTCTGGAGCTCGTCGAACCTGGAAAACAAATGAGAAAAAAATGAATCAGCAATATCCGCATAGATGCCGAATCACTGGACACGGACCGTTATCCTCTGCGAGAATTCTATTGGATGTGGATTACATAACCACGACCAAGTTATTATAAATTGTGTTTGGTCCAATGATTTGGCGAAAAACACAATTTATAAGAGGATAAAATTCTTTTCACATCAACATCCATGATTTCAACATCATAGGTTGTATTTATCGGATCATTTTGGAGAGAAGCCATTTGGTTTTTTTTAAAAAAAAAGAAACTTGAAGCTAAGCATCGACATGACGATGATGGGATGGTTGGGCTTTCAAGCTCTTTGCCAGAGAGGAAAATTAATGAAACACATATCATGTTTTCAGATTTGATCATTATTGGTATTCTTTGATTTGGATCAATATTCGGTGTGTTTTGTGTTCTTAATTGTTAATGGTAGAATCATTGAAAGAAACCATTAGGTACATTATATTGGACATGGCAGGATTTTTTTTGGAATTTTCTCTTTGCCGGATGGCTGTATGGCTTCCATAGATGAATTTAACTCTGTTTGAAAGGTAGCGATGAAGGCGTCCAAACCCGCTTCTACATATTATCCAAGGTTTTGTGTTTTATTTGATTATAGCATACAATACCTCCTCCACCAAGAAAAAGTGTTATTGACCTAAAAGTCGGTGTAGCTAAGTTAAAGAC
The DNA here is from genome assembly GCA_025882695.1 of Amerodectes protonotaria. Classification (NCBI taxonomy): domain Eukaryota; kingdom Metazoa; phylum Arthropoda; class Arachnida; order Sarcoptiformes; family Proctophyllodidae; genus Amerodectes; species Amerodectes protonotaria. The sequence continues at coordinate 3,594 of JAOZJS010000052.1, read as the reverse complement.
GGAATTCTTCAGAATATCCCCACCCACATCCACATTCGTCTTTTTTTGTCTTGAAAGTTCCATTTATATTTTATTAAATTCATTCATAATTAAACATAGGAAAGCCCTGGCTCTGTCCAAGTTTTCTGGCTTTTGATTTTAAGGGAAACTCCGAAAAAAAGATCAATTTCTTCCATCTCTTTTTTTTGGAAGCTTTTTGGATCTCAAGTTTCTCACACGAACGTTTAATTTCTATACTTTAGTGTTAATTTTCAAGTGCTTGTATGTGTTCACTGTTATGATCTTGAAAACGACCAACCAAGATCTTGGACTGGGAACATCAAAAGGCTGGTCGTTATTCTGGTTGGATTCTTGGCTTCTCAGCGGTCGGTACCAACACACGCTAAGATCAACAAATATACTCTATATTGAATCCTCTCATATTTGATGAAAACCTGTCATCAGAAGCATAAGTCTCTGGAACAAAATGTGTCGTCTTTTGGCCCCGATTCCTGCTGTGTGCCTGTGTGCTTAAATGAGTTTGTCGTTAATCTTGTTGATTAAATTATTTGAAACCAGATTGGTTTCATTCGGAATAGAATAGACCTAAAAACGTTTTCAAACACAGGCCAAGGATCTTATTTCTTCTTTGAGAGAACCAACTTTGAAAAGAAAGCGCGAAAAACTTCATTTGTGGACACTATTTCTGATGTGGTTCAGCCTACTTTCTTTTCTCACAATTCAATGCACTTTACAGTCCCCTTTTATAGGCCACTTCCCACTTAAACTCCTGCCCCTTTTCTCTTATATTTAGCACCATTATCATTGGCCGTCCCTTTAAATTTTTGGAAAAATATATAAATAACTTGGAAAGCACAAGGAAGAAGAAGATGATGATGATGATGATGGTGGTGGTTGTGACAGGCCAAATAAGACGAATTATGGCCCCAGATAATGTGTTTCGGTGTTCCCGAAAAAACGATTACTCAATTTCGGAACACATTAGCACATTTTTTGTTGTCCATGTTCTGGTTATTGTTGTAAATATAATCGATTACAGCAAAAAAAGAGAGAGAAATATTTTTCGTTTCATCGATTTATTTCACTTTCTAGAAAACAAAATGATAAATCGAGAACGATCAATTCTTCAAAACGATAAACCAAAAACAAAATATCCGTGTTTCAATAAAATGACCGCATCTTGAATTAGATGACGACTGAATGAAAGAATACCAGGATACAAGGGAAACAGAGCTGATAGAATGTGTGTGGTCTGATCAGCGTGAAACGAATTAAAGTTTATTGATCTCAAAACCTCAAAGGGTTTCTCTGTCTTTTTTTTATCGGGTCTACCGAAACGATCTACCGAAAGGACTTTCGTGTATTCCAGGAAATTCTCTAAAATTTCTTGGCTCAATCATCATTAAAATAATGGTCACTGAGTTTCCAATATCAATTATGGCATTTCATTGAAATTACACATCCAAAAGCACTAGGCGCCAGAACCTTCCTTGGCCATCTCTTTTGGCCGCTTGAGATGTTTCCTCATTGAAAAAAAATATTCGTTCCTGGGTGATCATTCCAGCGGAAACCAGGAACCAGTTCGGCCAGCAGAGTACCGTGGGTGGATGAAAAACACATCAAATTCACATTTCTCTTGGCGATTAATCCCAAAGGACAAATACATCATTTACAATAAAGCTACGATGCTATTAAGTGCACATTGAGCTCAAATCCGTTGTCATCAGATTCTTTTTTCGGCTTGGGTCTTTATTATGAGCTTATGAGCATTCCCGGAAGGTGTTTGTTACAACACAAAAAAACGGTGATGATAATAATAATTACACACATAAATCACATGCCTGTCATTATACGATTTCGCTAGCATTTCATTCATTACTTTTCCGCTTAGTTCATTCATGGAAAGAAAAATCTGGAATATTCTTCTGAATCAAAATAGTAAAGATAGTAAAAAAATATCGTATAGTAGTAATAGTAGTAGTAATATTGATAGTAGCAATTTTTCTCATTTTCCTGGTTTTTCATTATACTAGATCCGATGAATGGTTCATTCATAAAAATGAAAAGATCGAAAAAAAGAGTGTTCCATTCATTGAAACAAATTCCAATAACCCCAGCAAATGCCCAGGTTGAATGAGATACAGAACGTGAAGGAGGCTAGTTGATTACATCATTCATCCATCTCTATATAAAAAAAAGATGATGAAACGAAAGAGATGGATACCTCAAATTTTGCTCAGTACATCGACCTCTCTATCTCTCTGGGGTTTTCTAGATTTCTATCTTCAGGGGCCTCAGGGTTTCTACTGTGTGTGCCGCTGTTTCTACATGAATTCATTCAGGAGATTCTTCATTCTTCAGATTCAAATAATCAAATTGCGACATATTCTAAGAATATGTATCGGACAGTAAAGAACTTTTCCCATGTTTGGAAGCTGTTACCCAACATGAATATCAAACCAACCAGATAACAAGATCCGGAAACACGCTTGAGAGAGCTAAAAGAAATACTAAAGATCGGCGAAAAAAATTGTCCAAACTCCTAGAGTCCAAGTGGTCCAAGATTAGATGATGAACGGAATATAATAAGATTGTATTGGATCGCATAATACAGGGATGAGCAACCTTTTTTTATGAAACGGGCCAATTTAAATTTGAAAAATTTTTGGCGGGCCGCACATAAAGTAGTGTAGAATGTAGACCTACGACCGCATCTCTGAACAGGAGAACAGGAGTACGCCTTCTTCTCCTGTTCATAGTGTGTCTCGTCATCTGGTCAAATCATCACTGGATCAATCAGAGGGCAAAACGGTTCTTATAGGCGTCAAACATGTACAGACTTGTACTGGTTAAAGCTGATCGCTTTTCATCTGCTTATAGTGTGGACAAGCGAACAGAAATACGCCCTCTTCTCCTGTTCATAGTGTGTCTCGTAATCACTTCAAATCATCGCTTGACCAATCTGAGAGAGGAATACACCTTCTTCTCCTGTTTAAAGTGTGTCTTGTCATCAGTTCAAATCATCAAATTGAACAAATCAGAGAGAGAAATACGCCTTCTTCTCCTGTTTAAAGTGTGTCTCGTCATCAGTTCACATCATCACATTGGACAAATCAGAGAAAGAAATACGCCTTTTTCGCCTGTTTATAGTGGGTCTGGTCATCAGCTCAAATCATCACATTGAAGCAATCAGAGAGAGAAATACGCCTTCTTCTCTTGTGTAGAAAGGCTTGGTGGGCCCGCGTGCCGCAAGTTGCTCACCCCTGACATAAGAGATGATACTGTAGTACAGGCAAACTTACACGCACATACATGCAAACACTAGACGAATGCGAACGGAAAACGGAAAGAGGAACAAGAGAAAGTTAATGCGCCAATTTCAACCAGAACAACACCGACCGAAAAATTGCTGTATATACAATCTGGCCAGAAAAAATGTACCACCTTGGTTTTCCGGAATAAGTCCCGAACGGCTGAGGCTACAATAAAAATTCAAAATTTACCGTAAACTAGAGATCCTAGTTTGAAGTTATGCAAAATTTCATCTTGGTAGGATGATCCGGAGAGGAGTTATGAGCGGTTGAAAATGACCTA
>JAOZJS010000529.1:0-28988 GCA_025882695.1 Amerodectes protonotaria | reverse complement strand
CGTTACACCGAGAATGTGGATCAAACAAATCAACGTTAAACATTTCCAACATTTTATGACGCCTTGACGCCCAGTCGATCGATTTGGATCAATGTGATGATCAATACATTGATCGTGTTTCGATCCTATTTTTCGCTCAAAGATTTTCTTTTGCTGCCCAAAAAAAATGGCGATCATTTTAAAACATTGTTCCAAATCCATCAAGCACACAATGATAAGTTCCAAGAAAAATTTTGTTGATCATGTTGGGGTGGACACAAAAGACTGGAGAAAACCACCATCGAATAATAAATGGTCTTGGTGGTGGTAATGGTGGTGGTGGTGGTGGTGGTGGTGGTTTTTCACCATCGATTTTCATCCCTCGAACATCATCTACATCATCATCATCACCAATGATTAACTACCATGATTTGGTACGGTTATTTTTTTTCTGTGTTGATCAAGATCATGATCAATATCAATGATCATGCTTTCTCCCAGAAAAAAACAACACATTGGCAAAGGTTCCAGCAAGCAAATCCTTGTTTGTTTGCGCAACAAACACACACATTTGACCACGTTCTTGGTTCAAACCAATGATAATGATCAAGCTTTCGCCGTAGAATTGTGGATTTGGGATTAAACAACAACAACAACAACAACAATCATCATAACTAAATGAATGAATTATGGAACGCGGGCTTATAATTAAAATGAAGAAAAAAAATAAGCGAAAACAAAAACGCGAAAACAATTTTTCTTATTTTACGCGCCCGCGAACATGTTGGCGCCATCATGATGATGTTTCGGCGGCGATGTCATTGCGCTTGGCGCCATTCGTCCCTGTGTCTCTCTGCTCTATATTGAAGAAGAATTAGAAGAAGAAGAAGAAGAAAGATTCCAGCCGTGTGTGTGTGTGTAGGTCAATTAACCTTGAAAATTTTTGTATGCTCCTTTGCCGTTGCTGTTGCTGATGTAGCTGGAACTTGGGCGAATTTTTAGATCAAGAAGACGACCATCAAAATGATCGTCTAGATGTGTGGCTTGGCTTGGCTTGACTGGCTAATAATCGCCCATTATTTTCCAGTCGCCGTGTGTCTTTTCGGTCCCTTCGTTCCCTTGTTTTGTTTGGCCAAATTGTCATTATTTATCATTCAAACTAAATCTAAATCTTGAACGCAAACGCGCTCGCTCGCTCTAGCACCATGTGTTCCAGAAACACCAAACGAAAATTAGCAGCAAAAAACAAAACAAAACAAGAAAATGCCACTTGTTTCGGCAAGAACAAGAACACAAGAAACATAGGAGGCTAAGAATGGTGTACAAATCATTCGGCACCACATTTTATCCAAACTCAAAATCATTTTGGCTCTTTTGGGCACACGAACCATGTTAAAACAATGTTTTTTTGTTTTGTTTTTTTCGGTTTTGCTGAATACCACGCCGCTTGTTGGAACACCGTAAGCTAGGAACGAAAAGAATAGAGATGATAAGTTCAAAATGGTGTTGATGATGCTGGTGGTGATCATCATCATTGTTCTTGTTTAGGCGCCTATGTTTTCCACCACGGTTCTTTGATATGGTTCTCCTCCTCCTCCTCTTCATTTTGGGAAGAAACAGCAGGTCTGGATTCAAAATCTAATGGAACACACACACACACATAAGCACAAACCGACAGATTTTGCTCACGAAACGATAATTATCATCATCATAATCAACAAGTGTTTCAGTAAGATTCCATCTTCTTCTTGTTCTTCTTCTCCTTCTTGTTCAGGATGGTGGTGTTAATGATGGACATTGTCCATCCAACTCGACACTGTATCCTACGGTGAAGATGGATGTTCGTTTTGTTTCAATTTTTTTTTGTATGTGTGTGTGCTATGTGTGTGATGTTTTTGATTTTCGTTTCACAAAGCTTAATTGGCTTGGAAATTCATATTTTTACAAGAAGAACTTGGTGGATGCACCAAACCTGATTATTATTATTATTATTATTATTGATGTTTCTGTTGGAAGCAACAAGCAAGCGTGGGCATTCAATTGGATTATTACCACCGTGTGGTGATTTTGATGATCATGATTTTATGGAAGCTACGAAACTACAAGCTTCAAAACACAATTGTTAGATGCGAAACAAGAGAGCTAATTCGGTTCCCAAATTGAATTGAGCAAAAGATATATAAGAAAAAATAATCAAAAGGAATCAACGAGAAGCTCGAAGCACATCCTTTCAATTAACATTAACCTTCGAGAATTGCAAATTTTTCTTATTTTCATTGTGTTGATCCAGAAACAAAAATCCAATCTAATCTAATCCAATTATTTGAAGCTCAAAGTTCTAATCCTGAACAGGGGCGAGCAACCTGTTGCCTGCAAGCATCGAGCATTTTTGTGCGGCCCACCAAGTATTTCAGCAGCTAAATAGGAGACAAAACTATATTCCTCTCGCTCTGATTGGTCCAATGTAATGCTTTGACCTGATGACGAGATACACTATAAACAAGGGAAGAAGGTGTATTCCTCTCTCTGATTGGCCGAATGCGATGATTTGACACGATGACGAGACACACTATAGCACTATGAAAAGCGTTCAGCTTTAACCAGTACAAATCTGTGCATGTTTGACGCCTATAACAACCGTTTTCCCCTTTGATTGGTCCAAGGTGATGATTTGACCTGATGACGAGACACACTACAAACCTGAGAAGGAGGTGCATTTCTGGTCTCCTGTTCAGAGATGCCATCGTGGGTCTACATTCAACGCTACTTTATGGGCGGTCCGTCAAACAATTTTAAAATTTAAATTGTCCCGTTCATTGAAAAGGTTGCTCATCCCTGATCCTTGAAAATTTTAAAACTCGATTATCCATTTTAAACTGTTCGCTTTTTTCGACAAAGTTTAATCGAAATTTTGCAATCCAAATGACAAGGATGAAAACAATTAACCCTTTGACCTCATCCTTGAGGGTTCGGTTAGGCCATGGTGGCCGTCGAATTCAATAGAGCAGAAAAAAAAGGAGAAAATCAACGAGGCACACAAATCACTTTTTTTCCGATGCAATCCAATTAGCCAAAATGATACGCAACGGATTCAAAATTGTCCATTTTAATTAACCCTTGAGATGATGATAGCATAGTAGGCAGCATCCGGATGCTTCGACATGCATTTATTCATTTGACAAACAGCAAAAAACGAACAACAACGGAACACAACATTGGGGAAAACGGCCAACCGGAAATCCATGCTCGTGGTAAACACATCGCGGGTGGACGAAACGAAGTTTTATTCTGCGCGCGTGTTTGTGTGCTTGAACGTTTCCGACGAAAAAATAAAAAACAAATCAAAAATTTCATTTTGTTTCATCTTATTTTAATTTTTCGCTTTTGTTTTTGGAATGTCCACGTACCAATGGTGCTCATCATCATGAGCACTACCATGATTATAGTGGCCATTATGACATTTTGTCTTCGTACGACAAATAGAAAGGCTCTCTCTCTCCCTCTCTTCTTCATCAAACCTGTCATAATTTTGTGTCTTGTGTTTTGTCCAATCTCTTCATGTTGTTACTTATGTTGGCTGACCATTTGGCCAACATGGTCAATTGTCTCCACTACACTATGTTTCTATTTAATTGTATAATTATCAAAAATATATTCCTCCCTGCCAGGATGGTGCCTCCCATCACCACCACCATCACCATCCTCCCTTGTTCAATCTTTTCACCTGGCGAGTGGGTGTGCGCCAGTTTGCCAGTGTTGTTGTAGCACACTTGTTGCACACTTGTTGCATTCCAATTCAATTCACATTGTTCCAAAAAGGTTTCCTTCCTTTCTCGCTCACGTTGCTAGGATGATGATAATTTCCATGTGGTTCAATGAAACACAATGCAATAGTACAATAACCATTCGACCACCAATACCAACAACAACAACGAAAACAACAATGATAATAACATCGAAAAAGTTAAATTAGACATATTTGTCCCAGGGAATTCATTCATTCATGCAATTCATTCATTGGATCAACATTATCATTACCTGGCTTGATTACTATTGAATAAGTTTATTGGATTTTGCATAATACCATGTCATTTTTGTTGTTGCTGTTGTTTTGGTCAGCTTCATTTGATTATCATCATCATCATGATTGTTGTTGCAATGTTCATCATCATCATCATCATAATTGTGGATGTGCTGGATATGTTGGATCCATTCCCGTAAATCCATTGGATGGACCAAAAGATGATAAAACAGACGATATCATTTCAAAATCATGCTCTTGCATAGACAATACGATTTCACGGGACAGGATCGAAGCAAACAAACAAACAAACAGACAGACAAGAAAAATAAATCAATGGATCCAATATGGATCGGAAACGATGTTGGTCGTAATGATGGCCAAAATGAATGTCCGAGCGAGTTTGTGTTTCCGAGCAACGGAAACATCCCGGAAAAAAACAACTTTGGCAAACCCTGTTTAGTTTCAACATCCTCCTCCTCATCATCATCATCATCATGATGATCGTAGTCTTCAATCAGATTGATTGCAAGCTGCCAGACACCTTGACAATTTGGTTCGATATCTGTTTTCGATCCTTGAATTTTTAATTTAATTGATTGAATATCGATCCACCATTAAACCAATTAATTGAGAATCTTCGTTAACCAAACGTGCAAAAACGTTTGCGAATTTTTTTCTTTTTGTTTCAGTGTGCGAATTTTCGGCTAATTAGCCGTTGTTTTGATGATAATCACCATCTTCTTCATCATCATCATCATGATCATCGTGTTGGCCATCGTATTTCACCTTGTCGACGGTGGCCATCATGCACTTACCACTTACGCTTATCGGGAACACACACCTATTCGTAAATCTTTTCAATCATCATCTTGTTGTTGTTGGAGAATAAGAATGAGAATTTTTTTTCAAATAATTATCAATCAACACACACACACACACACACACACGGACAGTTATTCTGACAGTTTCACAATTTTTTTTGTTGTTGAAACTATTCCTCATTCTCTTTTCAACATTCTTCAAACTTTCTCTATTTCGATCTCGCTCTCGTCCTCTCTCTCTCGTTCTCTTGCTAGTTTGTCGCTGCTAAGTTTCAACAAACCAAAAGAAATCGGTAAAGAGACAAGAACAACAAGAGAGCGAGAGAGAGAGAGAGAGAGAGAGAAAAGGATTCAAATGGAACAAAAGGAACACCACCACCGCCAATGTCTCACGCATCTTATCACTTATAATGATCAAAGATCGCACACAACAACACGCGCAACAAGTGCTCACGAGAAAGACACCGAAAAAAAAAAAGAAAATCCTCCTCTCGATCCACACAACGCGCTCAAACTTGATGGACCTGGATCTTAGCAAACTAGCTAGAGATTTGTAGCGAAGCATCTTGGCCACATAAAGCATCGTGGTTCCACGCACACACACATATATAGATAGAAAGATCTTATTTTTTTTATATTTTGAAAATATTATCGAAAAAAAAAGTACGAAACTAAAACGGTAACGTGCTCTTGGCCTGTGTTTTATTCGTTATTCGCAAGTTGTGTGTGTGTGTGTGTCAGCATCCACCATCAGTCCAGTTCAGTCAGTGTGTGAGTGTGTGTGTTCCAGAAACCATTTGTTGAATGTTCTTCAAAACGAACGGCACGACCAACATCGTATTCTTTCCAAAAAAGATCCATCCATTTGTCCATTTCTCTGTTCTTGGTCGTGGTTGCGTTGTGTGTTGATTTGATCCGTTCTGATTGGTTCGTTTTGGTGGTGAACATCAACGCCTGACCACAATATCATCATCATCATCATCATGAAATGATGTGCCAATCCATTGGTCGTTGATTTTTGTTTGTTTCGTGATCATTGGTTTTTTTTAAAAACAAAAATTTCTTCCAATTACATTCCGCGTTTCATCACGTTGGCCGTATCCCAATTTTTTTTCCAATTCAGCTCTTTTGAATTTGGAGCTAGTACGTTGTTGATTGTTGAATATCCGATACTATCGATATAATTATCATATTATCGATTTATCTCGGCAAATATATTCAATTTTTTTCACATCGATTCAAATCAATCAATTTGGGCCGCCAAAATGCATCCCAAACAATCGATCATCGGTTGGTTTTGTATTCTAATCACTTTTTGTTGTCAGGTAAATCGATCATCATTCTTTGTTCTGATTGGCGTAAAGCATTTATGCTGTTGCTGTTATGCACCGCCCATTTTTGATTTTTTCATTCACTCATTGATGTACAACTATAATTGATTTCTCATTGGTCAAATCACTGTAGGTGTTGGCCTCGTCGATCAATGAACAGCCATTCGCTGCTGCAGCGATGACTACAGTTTTGGCCCGCCCATTAGGCGGTTACGGTTTAACACCATTGGTGTTTGAACCACATCAATCCTCTCCCAGTTCGTTCTCGTCATCTTCACCGCCATCATCGTCATCATCATCATCATCAGCGCCATCACTGATGCAGGGTTCCAGTTCCAATTCCGTTCCAACAAAAGTTCGCAAAAGTCCAGTGTATGAGCTTATAATGCCAAATTATGATGAAGAATCACCAGCATCCACAACATCCTCTTTGTTGCCATCGACCACGCCACAGATCACCACCACAGCCTCCGATCTGGATGATTTGAGCACAGCAACGAAGACATTGAAAAAAATGGATTATGAAAGCATCGTTTCGGCCAATAAGCAAGCATTGTTGAACAACAATAACAACCACAATAATGCAATGGTACATTTATCCTCACCTGCCGCGGCAATGATTGCTCCAGCCGCATCAAGCAGCCAAGATTATTATAGCTCAATGTTGGATCTATTGAAAGCTTCATCCTCATCTTACAACAGTGTACCAGCATCAGCATCGTTGCCGGCCTACAAAGAAAATGCCATTGGATCCATGTTCAGCCAGAATCCATTCCAACAACACCCACAACAACAATTGATTCAACCAATGAGATCCTTTTCCGGTGGACAATATTCATCTTCAGGCTCACAAGGACCATACACTGCGGCCATCCAATCCGTACGAAGTGTGGAATTGAATGATGTACAAGATTCATATGAGAATAGCGAACCACAGGTTATTGATATACCGCCAAGTGCTATGCCGATCGTGATCAATTTCCGCACATCAGCCAGCCAAATCCAGATTCATCAATCGCATGAACCAAGCGAACAAAGAGAAGTACAGGAAACCTCTTCACAGGATGAACCACATTTTTTGAAACATAGCGTTACCAAGCCAGTTATTCAAGAGGTACATGAAATCATCATGCCATATCGACGTATCATACAGGAAATCCGACCGGTCGAAGAAGAAGTGAAAACGATTGTTGCCAGAAATTCAGGTGGTGGTGGTGGTGGCGGCGGCGGCGGCGGCGGCTTAGGAGGTGGCTTTGGTGGTGGTATTGGTGGTGGACATAAAGCTCCATTGGGTGGTTTAGTGGGGGGAGGCGGTGGCCTTGTTGGAGCCATTAGCGGTGATCAATTGATCGGAGCAGGTATCGCCATCAAACAAGGCGGCAGATTGGGAGGCGGCGCTGGCAGTTACAAAGGTTCCGATGCTTTGGCCTATGCAATGAACAAACTGACCGGAAGCAATAAATATAAATCCTCTTGAAACAAACATCAATTTGCTAGATCTTCTTCAGCGAATCGATCGATGCAAAGATCGATTTCGACCACCAATTATTAGCAATCTCTCTCTCTTTGTTTAATATCATCATTCACCACCTGCAGCCTTCGATTGATTTTTTGTGCGTGTGTGCCCTTTTGGCGCACTTTGAACTTCTTATTTTTTTCCGATAACACAGGAAATACTTTTTAAAATGGGAGCCATCAATTGATTTCCATTCGCTCGAAACGTACATGAACATTCATGAATTTCAGAAAATATGAATCAAAACAACCAATCAGACAAAATCAAACCACCAATCTGCCAGCCAATCATTTTTATCGTTTTGCTTCTTGTTATTATATAATCTTCATTCATGTTTTTCTTCTCACAAACTTTTCAAGGATATTTATTCCGATTTGGAACCTGTAATTTTTTTCTTTTTCCTTTTTTTTCTTGACTTTTATGCTTATTTTCAATGAAATTTAATAAAATTTTGAATCTTTTTCATTCTTAAAAATTGATTTGTACGATTTTCAATGGATTGTAACGGTGGGAGTCTTTAGCAATACCGCCATGAACATCAAAATCTTAAATTTCCCTAAGCGCGCGCGCCAAAGTAAGCACAATCATTTTGGTGTAAATGATCCAGGAAATGGTGAACACCAAGGATAATGGTGAAGGATTCTTATCAGCGTAAATCAGTGTACTGTTTTTCCGGATCCAGGAAAGCTATACAATAAAAAGAAGTTTAACAAGAACAAAAGAATTACTTTTAATTAATTCCGGTTAAATGTGTGTGCATCATAAATTTAAATGGCAAATTATGGGACGAAAAGAAAAAATTCCCATCGATAGTATCGACCGAAATCAAAAACAGCTGACGCACAGCACGCACTGTGTGTCTGTCTGTTCGTGGCAAATAACCTTTTTCAATGTTATTTTTGCATGAAAATACTTGAACACCGATCAAAACCAGACCAAATCGTATCATTTTTCGCGGTAAACACCATTATCATTTCGCTTTCATGTCTGATTGTGTGATGTGTTGTATCATTTCTGAATCGCTAACGTTATTTATCAATTTTTTATTTATTTAGTTGAGTTTTGTATAACATTGAAAAGATCTGCTCCGGGAAATAAACCATGGGAATGGGCAGTGCAAAAATCAGATCACTGATTAATGGTCCAATCATCAATCGGATTCGATCCACGACCGGTATACTGAATACCAACAACACTGCCAATAATAACAATACGACAACGCCGACAACAGCAACGACAACAAATGGTTTTGTTCAACAACAACAGCAACGGAATCAATCCACCGAAGCCGATCTAGTGGTAATTGGCGGTGGTCCCGGTGGTTATGTGGCGGCCATCAAAGCATCACAAATTGGTATGAAAACGGTTTGTGTGGAAAAACGTGATACACTTGGTGGAACTTGTTTGAATGTTGGCTGCATTCCATCCAAAGCATTGTTACATAATTCACATTATTATCATATGGCCGTACATAATGAGTTCAGAGAACGTGGTATTGAATTCGATAATGTCAAATTGAATTTAGATAAACTAATGGAACAGAAACGAAATGCCGTGAAACAGTTAACATCTGGAATTGCTCAATTATTCAAGAAAAATAAAATCACTCACATTCAAGGTTTTGGGAAGATAACCGGTCCAAATGAAGTTACCGTTCAGAAAGATGATAACTCAACAGAAACAGTCAAAGCTAATAATATTCTTATTGCAACTGGTTCAGAGGTGACACCGTTTCCTGGCATAGAAATCGATGAGAAACAAATAGTAAGCTCTACCGGTGCATTATCGTTGGAAAAAGTGCCAGAAAAAATGATCGTCATCGGTGGCGGTGTTATCGGATTGGAGCTGGGATCCGTTTGGTCAAGATTGGGCGCGGATGTTACCGTGGTGGAGTATTTAAGCAGTATCGGTGGCATGGGTATTGATGGCGAGATTGCCAAAAAATTTCAGCAGATATTGACCAAACAAGGGCTTAAATTCAAATTAAACACCAAGGTTTTGTCCGCCAATCGTACGTCGGATGATCAGCTGGAAATTCAAATTGAACCAGCCAAAGGGGGCAATAGTGAAACACTAACCTCGAATGTATTATTGGTTTGCGTTGGCCGTAGACCGTACACCGAAAATCTCGGCCTGGAAGATATTGGTGTGGAAAAAGATGAACGAAATCGTATAAAAGTGAATTCACGTTTTCAAACCAGTGTACCAAATATTTATGCAATTGGAGATTGTGTTCCTGGGCCAATGTTGGCGCATAAAGCTGAAGATGAAGGGATCATCACCGTGGAAGGAATTGCCGGTGGTCCTGTCCATATTGATTATAATTGTGTTCCTTCAGTCATCTACACATCTCCAGAAGTAGCTTGGGTGGGCAAAACCGAAGAAGAATTGAAAGCCAACAAAACTGAATATAAAGTTGGAAAATTTTTAATGATGGCCAACAGTAGAGCCAAAACCAATAATGAAACCGATGGTCTAGTAAAAGTGTTGGCAGATAAGAAAACCGATCGAATACTTGGTGTTCATATGATTGCCGGTGTGGCCGGAGAGCTGATCAATGAAGCAGTGTTGGCCATGGAATATGGCGCATCTGCTGAAGATGTGGCACGTGTTTGTCATGCACATCCAACCGTTTCGGAAGCACTTCGTGAAGCCAATCTGGCCGCTTATTTTGGTAAACCAATCAATATGTAATATTATCAGCGAATACCGGTGAAAGATTATTAAAATTTGATTTTAATGAGTTGAAATTTTAATTATTATCGCTGATTCATATTATTCATCAATTTGAATAAACACGATGGTTGTAAATTATGAATTAAAATGTACTAAATCTGGGAATATTCCTGCGATAGTTCATCTGTGGATCGGACAGATGTGTGACACACATCACAAGTATGAATTTCATCCTCGAACAATACTTGACATATGCAAAGATAACAATAGATGTGCTTACAACCAGAATAACTTCTGGCATTCATTGCCGGTAGCGAACAAATAGCGCACTTATTTCCATGAATATTATTATCACAGGGTTGTATTTGTAAATTTCGGATGAAGCTTCGATTGATTCGGTTCACTATGGTCTGATAGAAGGAACTTTCAGTTATGCATGGTATCAATAAGGTCAGCACTTCAATCAGAATGTTCCAGGTTAGTTCTCGATTCAGAAATAAATACGAAGTTGGTTTTATCAAATGTGATCGATTTTTAGGGTCTTGCTTGCTGATTCTGATTCGGAATATTCTTTCATGTAAATTACGATACTCTCCACGATAGATGAATGCATAAATGTTGAACATTTCCAAAATGCGAAAATAGAGAATGAGCTTTTCCAGAGTTTTGTTGATCTGAGTATCAGCATTGTTGGATCCCAAACGATCTTTCAAGTATTGTAAAGAATATTTAAGAAGAAATGAACATTTCTGAACCAATGTCAATTGATTATAACGGCATCGGTACGTCGATAATCCAATGGAAGTTCCTTCTAAATTGATTTTTTTATACCACAGATATATTTGAATTAGAAATTTGAATTCCGGAATGATTTGCTGGAAGAGAATAAAAATTTTTGAATAAAATTTTATTTAAATGTTTCAAAAACTTACATTGAAGTTGGCATTTAAATTGGAGTTTATCACCTGCAAAAAGTAATGGTCCAGGTGAGCAGAATCAAGCTGGACCGCTCTCGGAACGTAGTGTGCCGCGTTGTTTTCCGACATTTGGACATCGATTCTGTATCGGAAAATATAAAACACAATTTAGATTCCCGAAAAAAATGTACTCTCCGTATCTGTACGGAATTTAAAAATGCTAATACGATTCCGCTCATTGAAGAGAGTTGTATAATCAAACAAAACGATTGATTTAGGGAGCAGTGTGACAGAAAATTATTCCAAATTCTTCAAGAGAAATTCTCTGTGTATGAGTGACTCCCTGAGATCTGACTTGAATAATTTAAGAATACATTTTTACCTTTTTTGAGGAGAGAAAAATCAGTAAATTTGAAATCATGCATGACAGATATCAAAACACAAAAAACATTGCTCGAAAGCGTTTGTACAGTGCTAGTGCCAGGTATCAGCCTACAAAATTGGTTTCATATTCGAAAAATTTTCAAGGTACTAAAAATTAAAATTCAAAAATTCAATCAATTTTCTTATTGACTTTTTGGCGCCTCATTTTTCAAAAAATTTAAAATCATTTATTAATATTCAAATTTATTGAATTGAATAAATAAATGCAGAATTCTATAAAGGAAAGTTAAATTAAGATTTTAATATGTAAAGGTTGACATGTTAAACTTTTTTTCCCTTCATTTTCATTCTATTATATTTGTTAATGATCATCCATAAGCAATCAAGCAGAATCTCCGGTGAATGAGATACAGCCCACCAAGTGATAACTTCGTAATATTTACAACAACGGTAGTATATTTTTGGATGTTTTCTGGTGATCCCTGCTACCATAGAATCGACCACATCGTCAATATTATCGCTTGAGATTGATTTTACTCGATTATCACCACTATCCAAAAAATTCAGATATTCTTCACCATAATATTGTTTGATATATTCGGGTGTTTCATCATAGATCTTTCTTCTCATAGCTCGTAAGGCTTCGAAATTGATGATCTGGGTACGATAGAATGATGGTTCCAAACAGATCACTCTGATACCGGTGTCCATCAATTCACGTCTGATAACATCGGAGAACACTCGAACTGAATGTTTGGCCATACAATAGTGGGAAAGTGTTGGCGCTATTAAACGACCTGTAGACGAACCAGAAAACCATTGCATTAAGCTTGGATAAATCTATTTGTCTTTTTTCAATGTTGTACAAACCTGCAGCACTGGCCACATTCACAATTCTGCCTTTGGATTTTCGCAATAATGCGCTGCAACGTTTGGTCACTCTTACTAGGCCGAGAACGTTGACATCGAAAACACGCCTATAAACGTCTACATCTCTGCCCCAATCGAATGGTACCGAAACGCCGATGCCAGCATTGTTGATGATACCCCACAATGGTATGCCAGAATTTTCGATTTCTTCAACAACATTATCCACTTCTTGTTCGTTGGTAACATCCATTTTTATAATTTTCAAACGATTCGAACATTTTTGTTGCAATTCTTGGGCACCATCACCCAACGGAAACAAAACACCGGCATAAACATGGAAGCCTAATTGATCTAGTTTGTATGCAACCCGATTGCCAAAACCAGTATCACAGCCAGTGACCAAAACGATTTTATTGGCAGTTTTGATGGTGTCCCGAAGGAAATAATCGAAAAAATAATAACCAAGTGTCCATGATATGATCAAAAGGAATGGTATGGCACAAATACAGTTGAAAATAGCTGGACAGAATGTTAACCACAAATAAAATGTGGTCAAAAAAGTGGGCACGAAAAAAATGAACAAAATCAATGCAGAAAACATGATGTACTCGATGATGTATTCAATTTTCTGAGCTTCGATTCAAACCCGTTAAATAGTTTGGTCGTTGTTGTTGGGGTTTGGTGCATCAAGGATTTGATTGGATGTACCCATTTGGCAAAAAAATAAGTGACGATATTATTTTTTTCAAAGATTATGCCAATACCATCAACTATTGCCTTGCACCCGGTGCAACAGCAATAGTACTTCAGCCAATGAAGTATGGAGTTATGGCAAAATTTAGGGTTTAAGTAAATAGATTGTAAATTATTGATCAAAAAGCAATAAGGATTATTTTGAAATTGTTTGCCATACACAAACAAAAAGGGGAAAATCTTATTTTTATTTGTATCCAATTAAAGGGGAATCCGAAACATCAAAGATTCAGTAATTGACCAAGTTCAATGAGAATTGTCCAGGAACGTTTTTACCGAAATTTTAAGTGTAGATATGGTCAATCACTTTTTTTATCCTGATAGTGTCCAGCTTTAAATTTGATCAAATTCATGTCTACAACGGTTGTTATGATAACGTCCAACAATATTTCCGGTAAATGTGATGCGGCCCATAATGTCAATATTTCATGCCATGATCCGCAACGATAATAAATTTTTGGATGTTTCAATATTAAACCTTTGACCATTGAATCCACCACTTCATCGATATTGTTTCTGCAATTACTGTCAACTAAGCTGTTGTAACCGTGTAGATATTTTAGAAAATTTTCACCATAATAGTTTCGAATTTCTTCCGGTGTTTCTTCATACACCTTTTCTCTCAAACGTTTCATTGCTTCCCAATTGATTATCTGGGTCCGAAAGAAAGATGGCTCCAAAGTGATCACTTTGATACCTGTTGCATATAGTTCCCGCCTGAGCACATCGGAAAACACTCGAACAGAATGTTTGGCCATACAATAATGTCCCATGAATGGTGTTGGCAGACGTGCGGCTACGCTGGCCACATTCACAATCCTTCCTCTGGATTCTCTCAATAGTCGGCTACATCTTTTGGCCACTCTGATCACACCGAATACGTTCACTTGGAATGTACGCTGGTAAACATCGACATCTTTGCCCCAATCGAATGGTACCGAAAAAGCAATTCCGGCATTGTTCACTATGCCCCATAATGGTAAACCAGATTTTTCGATCTGTTCCACAACTTGGTTCACTTCTTGTTCGCTGGTCACATCCATACGCAAGACTTTCAAACGATTTGAGCATTGTCGTAGCAATTCTTGGGCACCATCACCATCCGGATACAGAACACCAGCATAAACATGAAAACCTGCACAAAAGTGATCATCATCATCATCATCAATAAATCTCAAAATGAATATGATTATTTTATCTCATTTACCAAGTGCATCCAGTTTGATCACCAAACGATTACCGAAGCCAGTATCACAGCCGGTAACCAAAACGATCTTATTTTTCGGATTGATTTTGGTTTGATTATAAAGTTCGAAAAAATAATAACCCAACGTCCATGATATGACCGATAGGAATGTGATTGCACAGAATTGATTGAACCAAATCGGTTCTAACCAATACCAAACATAGAATGTAGCCAGAAAAGTGGGCAAAAAGTAGCTGATCATTCTCAAAAATATTCGGTTCTTCATGATTAATTGATTTGATTCAATTAATTGTGATACTCTTTGTTGATGATAATATTTAGCAGCTCTCTACTTTTTTTTCGTTGATGGTTGATGATTCTATCCGACGAACGCGTCCTTCTGCGACAAATGATCCCTTTGAGCAACAAGTTCTCCAAAAAATGATGTGTTTATGTCTACGCGTGAGATGTTGTTTCATTTGTTTGGTATGTCGCACACACACACACACACACACACACACACACACACACACACACACACACACACACACACACACACGCTAATTTTCAATATTGATTGATGGATTGATTGATTGGAAAATAAAATCAGAAAATTTGTATTGGTTTTCGGGAGATTTTGCACAAACTTTGCTTTTCAGGCACCTTTGGACACTTTTTCGGCAATCAGATCTTTGGTACATTGATTTGATGCGCATATAAGCATACGCATACGCCTACCCACATCCCCACATACACACGCACACATACACACACTTAGACACACAGGCACGTACAAGTGTTAACTTGTTCGAAAAAAAAATAATAATTCACAGTAATACTTTTTTTTTCTAGCACTGGTTGATGTTAACAGTTTTCAGCCAATCCGATGTTTGTGATTTTGTTTTTTGTCTCTTGTTCCTTATAACGTTGCCTTTTTTATCTTGGTCTTGGCATCCTCTTCTCTGCTTGCTTGCTTGCTTGCTCTTGTTGGTACTGCCCATTTCTGTTTTATTGGAGCTTGGACGATACAGAAACAGTAGAAAAATCACTGGTGAAAGGGGTTGGCCCATTGACCAGTAAAAAATTTTTCCTTGCGGTTTATAGCACTTCGAACGCCTCTTTTCTAAGCTTTCCATCTATGGCCATAATTACTGGGGGGTTTGGTTTGCTTTCAAACAAAATACAAAACAAAATGATGCCCAAACATGCATACAGCATGCATTAAATTCTCTGGATGGCGATCATTATTTCTAAATTTAGTTTTCAAAAACAAATTATTATTATTATTATTTTGGTTATTTTTTCATGATGATGATGATGATTTCGAAGGCTTTAAGTACGAAACTTTATTGTTGTGTACACTCGAACAGGTAACCAGGTCATCGCACAGGTATTTCAAGATTGTATTCATAGTATCTGATGTGATGATGCCAACACAACGATGGATAAATTCTAAACATCACATCACATCACATCGCATCGTTTATTTGAAGATTCCGGTTCGATCAACCAATCACCAATGGTGATGTGGTACATGATCGATGATTTATAGCCTACTATTCTTCACAAAACATCTTTTTTAAACTCGCTTTCTCTTCTCTATCTTTTTAGGGGATTTAGAGAGAACAATACAATTTCAAAAGAGCTTCAAACAAAAAAAAAAGACAGAGACAGAGGGAGAAACGGAGTAGGCGATGTGATTATTCTATAAATAAATCGGGAAAATCTGCTTCCAAGAATAGAGAGAGAGAGACAATATATATGTGTGTGTTTGTATGTGTGTGGCGATCCCGGTTATCCCGACCAATCCTCTGGTCAATCCTCTTTTGTGTTTACAGACCTATCCAAATGACATCCTCTTTGTTGATCGATCTCATCAACCGAAACATCGACATCGAGACTGAAAACCGATTGGTTTATGGTTTTTGAAAATGGAAATTCCATTTCGGAAATAACCACTTAAAATATGAGACCATGTGACATGAAACAAGGATAAAATTGACCAAAATTTATGCCATAAAATATTGATTGTCATCTTTACCGAAGTTCTCGAACGGCCATACCGAGCTAGCTATCTCCCACAAATGTTCAGTAAAAAACCATAAAAAAAATGTAGCTATATAACATTTAAAACCCGTCGGTGTTTGCCTGTTCTTGTATTCGGGTTTCTTTCCTTCTCCATTCTTCTGCTGCTTATGGTTTGTATGTTTCGATGTTTTTTCTGTTGTTTCTTCACTTCAATTCATATATGATCATCACCTTGGTTGGTCTGGTTTTGGCGGTCGGTTTTCGAATTTCAAGGTCTTCGCACATTCTCAGTGAGGCACATTCTCCCTCATTCTATTTACTCTTTTAAGGCTTCTATTGGATGTATGCTCGATTTTTGTTTGCCAATAGTAAGCTGAACCATCACCTAATCCTACCAGGTCCATACCTTTTTATTGATGTTTTGTTCAAGACTACCCATCCGAAACATTTAAATAGAGCCAAACTAGCAATTTTTGGCTCACTTTTTTTTTAAATATCATCAATCACTACAAGTACCAGGAAAATCGTTTTTTTTTTTGTTGCTGGATTCCGAATCATACTTTTTTTCCGCCAAGTAAGTCAATGTAGTTATCAAATCAGTGGTTTCATATTTTTGGGTACGTGATTCGCCAACCTCGAAAACCACACCACAAGTAACAAGCACTCATTCTGATCGATGATAACATTGTTACCGAAACCGGGTATCCAAGGGTTGAAGGTTTTTATATCGTTTTTTTTTCAGTAAACCTATGCCAGATATGATTATAAACTAGATAGAGTAGTGGTAGGCTGTTGATAAACGAATCAACGAGATATTTAACCAGAATCCAACCAGATATGATGCAAATGTAACCATTAAAAATATGCGCAAGCATCCTGTACTATCCGAAAATAATTATTGGCCAAATTATTTGCAAAAAATCCGAACCCATTTCCGATCATACCATACTAGCTTGTCAATCAAATTTAGCTTGATCCGATTCGAATAACGGTGCCTATGACTTTTTGAAATACCAAAACTTCATTGCCACGCCTCTGCATAGGCGCAGTCATTTGTATGGTTTGGGCAAGGGTTTCGGCTAGCTTTTGATTAAAAGGATTGATTTGGAAACACGTTTCTTGCTTGAGGAACCTCTATAAATTATCCAATTTTCATATAACCTTTTCGCAATCATCATTTTTCCAAAGCCAATTTTCGTGGCACCTACACTGGCATTTGGATTGATCGAAACGCATGATCGTTTAACATATCCAAGTATCATCGATCAATGAATACGTGATTAATTGAATTGATATATCATTTTGATAGACGAACGCGTTATTCTTGGCATACATCATTCAGTTCATTCGGTTTTTTCGATCCATACAGTTCAGTTCGCTCATTTTATTTTCAACAATTCCAGTTCTCCAATAGCCATATACGATGCCACCAAATTCAACCATCAATCCAACGACCAATGGTTTGGACAAAAAAATCGATGACAAAACAGTTGTTTCCCGAGATTATCTTCGCGATATCCGTGAAAAAGATGATTGGAATTGTTTCGACCATATTCTTTGGTTCAATGTATTCTGGTTCACCATGTTACATGTGACTGGCGCTTATGGTCTCTATTTGATGATTTTCAAGGCCAAAATTTGGACATCGCTTTTCGGTAATACAATACAGGATGATGATTCTCAACTTACGTTTCCGTTTCCTGTTTTGCCTTCTGAAAAATATAGTGATCGTTCTCTATCACGTTTCGTTGTTTGGCATCACGGCCGGTGTTCATCGTTTGTGGTCACATCGAGCATACAAGGCGAACCTTGTCTTCAAAATCATTTTGGCCATTTGTAATTCGATAGCGTACCAGAATTCGATTTATATTTGGGCCCGTGATCATCGGGTACATCATAAATATTCAGAGACCAACGCCGATCCGGTCAACATTGAACGTGGTTTCTTTTTCGCGCACATGGGCTGGCTTCTGTGCAAAAAACATCCGGATGTAGCCAAATATGGTCTTCGTATTGATTTAAGTGATCTTAAAGCTGATCCGGTTGTTTATTATCAACACAAATACTACATTCCATCGGTGCTTTTGTTTTGCATTATTCTTCCAACACTGATACCATGGTATTTCTGGAACGAAACAATATGGACATCGTTTTTTGTTTGCGTTTGTTTCCGTTACATATTTGCATTGAACTCCACTTGGTTGGTCAATTCGGCCGCCCACATGTTCGGCTATAAGCCGTACGATATTAACATTGAACCAACCGAAAATCTAACTGTATCAGCATTGGCATTAGGTAACCTTGATGCTTGTTTTAAAACTAAACACGGTAATCCTCTAATTTGAAATTAATATGTTTGTTTTTGTAAAATTGAAAATTAAGGTGAAGGCTACCACAATTATCATCATACATTTCCATACGATTACTCTACATCTGAATGGGGATGGAAAATCAATTTTACAACCTTTATCCTGGATCTACTCTCTCATATTGGCTGGGTTTATGATCGCCGCATAGTATCAAAAGAGATGATCAAGAAGCGCAAAGCTAGAACCGGTGCCGAAGCTACCACGTATGAACCACAAGAACTTGGCTATTGATGCAACAAGTATCAAGACATTCGAACAATCTTATTTCGAGAATTCGATTTTAGGAATTATTATTTAAAAAAACAAAAACCCCAGCAAGGACTTTCGTCGAAGAAAACAATTTCAATTTCAATTTTTAATAATTTAATAGCCTGATCTAGGTGATTGGAAATCATTCAATTTTTAAATATTAATTACATTTATTTAAACTACAAACAAAAATTTTAAACAAATTAATTAATCGATTTTGTTCGCGTTCTTAAATGTTATATTAATCGATTTTCCATTGAATTTCATCGATGTTTTAGAATAGCTTGAATTTCGAATTACTTTTTGTACGACCAATAGGTACAAGATGTGTTTCTGTATGATGATGAAAGTAAAAGACAAGAAAAACGACAAGAAAAATGACAAGAAGCATGGCATGCATGAAAAAAAGGCTTCGAATAAATCTCTTAGCAGAAGTATAGTTAAAATTAAAACCAAAAGCGGAAGCAAAAGCAAAAGCAAATGCAAGAATAAGGATAAAAGCGGCAATAAGGATAAAAGCCATGTCAAAAGCAACAATGCTAAAAGCAATGGTAAAAAAAGTCCAAGGAATAGGGTTAAGATGGAATTGGAAGACGACAGAGCCGAGCTCAATCAACATATGAGTGTCAACTTCCGTTTTAATATAAAAGTAGATCCTCATTTATTACCTGGTTCTTAAAATCAAAAGAGACGACCACAGTCCATGAGTTATTGTATTGAAAAAATTCTTTTCAATTAAATTATATGCTCTTATAATTGATTCATGCAATTAGAATTCATTCATGTTTCTAATTATATCCAATTGATTGGACCAATAGCGTATTTATTGATCGATTAGTCCAACTAATATTGGATTTTTGGTTCCGGGTTTCAGCTAAAAACGCAGCCTCAAAAAAAATCTCCTTATTTAAAAATGTGTTTCTGTTTTATTGTGAAAGGAAGAAGTGCAACAAAGTCTAAACCCACGGATAAAAATGATGGTAAATCTTCAAATGAAAAGAGCTCAAATACCAGAAAGAAGAAAATAAAAGAAAAATCACAAGCTATAGAATGGGAATTTCCGAAAAGTGACAAATCAAAAGCGAAAACAAAATCTAAGAAAAGTACCAAGTCCAAAGCTTAATCTTAAAACGAATTATAGCAAAAATTCAAATTGGATCCATGTTCGAATTATAGTTCTTTTTTCTGTTACGTAACAATCAATCAAACAATCGATTAGTAATAGAACCTTTCACGTATAAATTAATCGATTTCCATTTTGAATACTAAGAATTTTGCGAAATATGGGAAATCTTTGTGGTGGCAAAAAAAGTGATGAAAAAAACTGCGATTGCAAAAAAAAGAAAGGTAAACTGCATGTAATGGAATTCGGAATGGGGCCAGGAAAAGACAGATCTAAATCCAAAAGCAAGCGGAAACCCAAATGATGAACCTCAACTATATTTCCATTTTCTTGTGATTTCAAATTTCAAATTTTAAATAAATAAAAAATTCCAATCAATCAAAATTTAAATTTGTTCGAAAATGAATTAATTCAATCAATCCTAGAATTCCGGTTAATCTTGTATAAAATTGCGCGATTTTTCCAAGGGAACTCTCTGAATTCCAACTTGGAAAGAAGCTGGGAATTCTATTCCCGACTCAAATATGTGTATCTTTGTGTTGGTGCAGAAAAAGAATAAGTTGAAGCCTGAAGATTTGGATAATGAAAAGGGAGACAGACCTATATTTTGGAAGGATATAAAAAACAAAACTCCCCCTAAATCTAAGACAAAAACTAAATCTAAACATAAAAAGAAAAAAAAATGATACGACCGGCAAGGATATCCTGGATAATCGTGAAAAACGTCCTAAGTATTGCAATCATTTTGTGTTTTCAAATCAAATTTTTTTATTTTAAAATTAAAATTACTCAAATATTCTTAATAATTTGATTGAAATTGATTAAAATACCAATAATCGAATGACCATAATGACCATTTTGGCGGACTATTTAAGAAACGCGCTCATGTACCATGGTGGTCAATACTTTTCTTGTTATAAGGTTGTTAAGTTTTTGTTAGGTCTTAAGCAAAACAGTTTCAATCGAAATGTGTGTGTTTTACATCACGGTGAACAAGAGAGATGGTGGGAAAAAGAAGGAAGTGATCGTGCATACGGAACAGGAACTCTCCGAGCTATCTGAATCGTCCAAGAAACTGGAAAAAATTGATTCAAATTTCAAAGATAATAATAAAAATAAACTACAAGGAATATGTTCGACAAAGCCGGTAGCCATCAGTGATTTGGACAAGTCTTCAACCAGCCAGATCAAACCCATGCGGAAGGTGGTAGTTCAAAGTAAATTGGATAAATCAAACAAAACCAATCGAAGCAAACCGTTGAGGAAAACCAACACCGACAAAGCAAACAAATGGAAACCGTTGTTGCGTAAATCCAAACCCGATTATCAACTATCAAGCAAATTTGTAAAAAAGAAAACATTGATGGAGAAATCTTTGGAATTTTTCACCAGATATCAAAGCAGTAAAACATGAAAGACACAAGATCTATAGCCTGAAGCCACAAACGACAATCAATTCGATTTCTGCGAATGAACGAATCTTGGCTTGGGCTAGAAGATTGCAGCATAATAATTCAATCATTGAAATTCATTTTTGTAATTCTGATTTTATTTTCCAATCCGAATCTTGTTGATGAACAAATATTGTTCTTAATTCCAACACTATAAATTGTATCTAACATAAGCGCTTTAAATTGTGGTTTCGAACAAATTTGATTTAAAAAGAAATTTTTTTAAATAGTTAATTTTGTGAATGTGTTTCTGTTTTTGCTTAGCTGTTGACGGAACAAAGTCCAAGGAAGACAAAGATCAGAAGAAGGATAGTAAAAAGCCCAAGGAAGACAAAGAACAGAAGAAAGATAGTAAAAAGCTGAAGGAAGACAAAGAACAGAAGAAGGATAGTAAAAAGTCCAGGCCTAAATCCAAACCGAAAACAACGGTTTATTAGCCGCATGGATGAAGATCAATTTCACGGAATGGAAAGAGAAATTGGAAGAAATCGTACGGATCCACCTGAAACACCAATAACAGCACAAACATCATCATCATCATCGGTGACAGTGGTAGCGGCCAAAAATGCAGACACAACAGGAACAGCGGCAACAACAACAACATCGACATCCGATCTGATTTGTACCTGTCAAATGCCGAAAATTTTTGAAAACAGCGATGATGAAGATGAAGGCGATGGTGGTGACTATGAACTTAATACGAATAATGGCAATAAGGATGATGATTTAGATGATAATTATGAACCGGAAAATCTGGATATTGATCTAGATTTTGGAGCAAAGCGGAAAAGAAAACCTGTTCTTGAAGAAACGACCAACAAAGTCAGATATTGTCTTGAAGATGGAAAAATAAACAGCTTGAACGATCAAATATTTGATGATATATCACCAGTGTTATCCATTGATGGTGATCCATTTGAATCAAGCAAAGATTATCATTCCCCGCCATTATGGTCATCGTCTGATGAAGATTTTGTGATCCAATCTTCATTGTCAACGACCCTGATAGATCGTCTAGCATCCATGAGCAATGATCAGGACAGTTTTGGTGCTTTGAACAGTTTCAGTTCCTATGGTGGATTTTTGAAAGATTTATCCATGGTTCAACGACAACGACGACATCGACGACATCCAAAATCATTGCAATCCAAACTTGAAACATTACCCGTTGATGATGATGATGACGATCCTCATCATTTTCATCGGGAAGTTTTTCTGGATTTAACAGACATCAGGATGAACGAAGATCAAGCAAGTCGATCTTCAACATCCGGAGAAAGAGATACATAGCCATCGCTTAAACATCATATGACCATGTTTTTTTGTCGATATACGACACCGCGATGCGTATCGATTTAAATTTGAATTAAAATCCTGTACAAAACAAAATCTCTGAGAGATTAATTCTCTCAACCAACTGGAACAGGGCTTTGTTTTGCTAGTCGCGCTTCAATGGACAGCGCGGTTCCGGACCAAAGATACAGGAAACAATAATTGGATTATATCGACCGAAACATGCAAATACAAATTAAGCGAAATGTGCTTTTTAAAATTTCCATTGATTATTATTATTTTTTCTGTTATTTATTGTTGTAATACTGAGTCGGTGTGTTGTTTTGGATCGCGGTCGGGAACCACAACCACAACCACAACACGCACACACACACACACACACATAAGCACACAAACAAAATGTCTCTTCTCTTCTCCTTGGTTCTTGTGGTGTCTCCACAAGGCGCCTTGGATACTGAGGCGTCGGCGTCACTTGGTGATGATCAATATGTCGGATTATATATTGTTTGCACAAAATAGGGTGATAATGTAAAACAAGAAGAGAGAGAGAAAAAAAAAAGAGATCCAATGTCTTTCTCTTTTTTTTGGATCATGGATCCTGCGCCCATGCTCCGAGAAGTCTTGTTTTCTCTTTATTTCTGGTGAAAAAAATGGATCGAAAAACAGCTGTGTCCTCGTGTTCCATTTGGATCGGTTATGGAGCCGGTCTTCCACGATTCGATCCATTGCGGTGCGAGCTCTTCGGGTTGATGGTCGTCTTATGATCATTTATGTGTGTGGGAAGGATTTTCATGTTTTGTTGTCGAGGTATATCCCCAACACCATCTCGACAAGATAATAATGTCAAACCTTGAAAACATGATGATTTCAACAAACCTAATTGACCTTCAACACAGTGATGATGATAATTATTGATGGGCGTGTATATGTGTAGATGCGGCCATGAAGTTAATTGTGTACAATTAACCAATTACATAATCGTTTAATTGGTTTTTGTTTCTACCATTTACGGTTCAATTGGAATATATTTGAAATCCAATCCAATCCAATCCCATCATCATCATCATCAATAAACCTACATAATCCCTTCTTGTTTTCGTTTTCTCTCTCTCTCTTCATTTTCTCATCCATGGCCTTTGCAGCCTCCAGTGGTCATGGTGGTGACGGCGATGATTCCAATTATAATGATGATTCGATGATTGGTTCCACTTGTGGAATCATGAATTGATTGCGGCTAATTTTCCAAGAAAACAATGGCCGTTGGCCGGCGTTCGATCATTCGATTATGATGATTTAAATTGAACATTTTTTTCAAAGCTTAGCTCTCTTAAGGTTTAAAGGTTTATGATGGAATCTTGTTCATCTTAAAATTCCTCACCGATTGCCGGTTGGACAACACCGCGAATTGCGTGCGTATGTGTCGTCGTGGTCTGTTTGCAGCAGAAAAAAAAATATCGTTGACATTGAACCAAAACAGGATTATTTCGTTTTTTCATCTTCTTCTTCTTCTTCTGGATTTTGCTCGATTCATTTATTCATCATCATCATCATCTTCTCTTCTGGCTCTTGTGTTCATCAATCAATGAGCCAATCACTTCTCTACGACAGATACTTGTGCAAACATCCCGAACCAATGAAAAAAAAAATTCAACAAAAACATGGCAAACATTGTATTTAACGTGTTTGGCGGTGGCATTTACTTTTGATTTTGATTGAGAACCAAAAATTGATTTCCAAGTCTTCGTCTTTACTCTCGTTTTTGTTAAAGGATCGATTATTAGTATCCTTCTGATGTATAGGTGTTAGGTATCCTACAATATTCGAGAACAAAAAACCATCATCATGATGATGATGCCGCCATGGTGCCACAATTCACGGTGCACCAATACGCCATGAACAAAGAGGAACACACACACACTTTGTAGCCCAGACCATTAAGTGTGTCGTGCCCGTTGTGTTTCAAGGATTCGGCATTTTTCTTCTCCTTGTTCTTCTCTCTAGCTCCGAAACCTATTGAAAACATCCTTGTATCCCTCTCTCTCTCTCGCTCTCTTTCGATGATTTTTTTTGATTTCTCGCCACCATTCTCTTGAGAAAGACACCGAGCTGCCATTTCAAAAAAAATAAATTTCGAATGTTTTGTTTTTTTGTTTCAAACTTTGTCCACTCTTCATCATCATGGTAATCATCGTGCTGTCGGCTGGATGACGTTTCCTCGCTTTTGTTTTTAACCTGGCCAGTTCTTATTACCGTGCCAACGTTTTTAACGTTTGTGTGTGTGTGTTTGGTTGCCGACAAATTTGCAAGAAACGTGTTCATGGTTTTCCGTTTGTCACCAATAATTCACCGATCATAAACGAAAACATTGGCTGAAGAAGAAGAAGAAGAAGAAGAAGAAATTGCTTCGGCAATACGACATTGTTCATCTACACACGCAAGCACATTTTCCTCGACAAAGGTAATATATTATTATTTTTTCGAATGAAATGATGAAACAAACAGAGCGCATGAAACATAGAAAAAGCCAGCCCAACCAACCAACCAACTAACCAGCCAGCCAGCCAGCCAATCACAATTATGCGCAAGCTTTCATCATCACGTATCCACACCCACTCCTACTACGGCACACACAAACACTAGCATACGATTAATCTAAAACCACCAATAAATAACGACCATGATAATGATGGTAATCGTTCATTGGTTGAACTGGTGTTGGTTTTTTTTTCTGCTTTCCCCTCCTTCTCTTGTTCAAACAGTTCAAAATTAGTGTGTGCGTCCAAAGAAACACGAAGAAGGATGAACGATTGAATAATACTAAAATTAGTTTTAACACATTTTGGGTGGGAGTCACCATCCAAAACGTTTGTCACAGAGCGTGTGTGAGTGTGTGTGTGTGGTTCACAGGCGAGAGTGAGAGAAAGAGAGAGGGATGAAACGGCATTTTCCAGTTAATACAAAAAAACAATCCGCATCGTATTAATCGGCCAATTTTGAACTTTCCGGTCGAGGTTGGTGGTTAATGGTGGTGAGAACATTAGCAACAAGGTTCACAATCATCATTATGATGATTCCAAATTCAATCATTTTGGTTGATGATTGGTTACCTGGAATTGGAAAAGGAAATCGTTGCAGTGTTTCACCTGTTCTCGTGTGCGTGTGTTGGTGGTTTTTTCCTTCAAGGCTTTTTTGGCTTTGGGAACTTTTTGTACTTTTGTACTTTTTTTTTATTCGTTCGTTTTCCACTTGCTAGTTTCGTTTTCATTGTTGTTTGTGCCCTGGGATGTTTGATTTTTGATCAGTTTCGTGTGTTTGCTTGCTTACAAAGCATACTATGTGTATGTGTGTTTGACATAGATTTGTTCTTCGGCCGACAGCATTTTACTAGCCGCTAAATAGCTCAAGCACAAGGATACCGAAAGAGTGCGAGAAAATGTATACTTTTTTAGGATCGTTTATTCAGCCATCTTAGCATTCAGCATGCCTCTCACAATTTGAAGAGAGTGTCAACGTGACAATGTCAATGTTTCCATAAATCAATCAAAATATTCACTAAAACAAGGACCAATCTTTAAATCATAAATTTATTAATAATGATGATGATTTATCCCAAATTGGTTCAAACACTTGTCAACCACTATGTGTACAATCGACGGTTGCTTGCGTTTGCAAAACATTCAGTCCGTGGTTTCGATAAAAAAGAAAAATCGTTAAAATTGTGTTAATTTTCAGGCTGAAAATATTCATAAATTCATTGATTATTCGGTACACATCGAATTCGAAACAAGATATTTTTTTTTTGATTTAATCAAAATTACATTTAAAAGTGGCATCGTTTTTAGATGCTTTATTTATCGCATGAGGGAGCAACCTTTTCATTCAACTAGCCGCACATAAAGTAGTGCAAAATGTAGACTTACAGGGACATCATTGGACTAATCAGAGAGAGATGAATACACCTCCTTCTTCTGTTTATAATGTGTCTCGTCATCGGCTCAAATCATCCTACTTGACCAATCAGAGAAGGGAATACACCTTCCTGTGCTGTTCATAGTGTGTCTCGTCATCAGTTCAAATCATCACGATGAACCAATCAGAGGGTAAAACGGTTCGTATAGGCGTCAAACATGCCCAGACAAGTACTGGTTATAGCTGGTCGCTTTCTATAGTGTTATAGTGTATACGTGGTATAGTGTCATCGGGTCAAATCATCACATTGGACCAATCAGAGCTTCGTCTCCTGTTTAGAAATGTTTGGTGGGCAGGCCGCGGGTCTAACCCCAGATTTATCGTATAATTATAATTATAATAATTAATAATCGAATTTATATCGAAACCTTATAGCACATTGCAACCTTGATTTAATCTAGATCTCGAAGCATGTTCGTGGTCAAGGTGTTTTGGTGGATGTATCACTCAGAGGGATATCGATCACTGAAGCCCGTCTTATCGTGGCACAGACATTTGATTCAATCCAAAAATGTTTGCTTTCGTTTGAGAATACCTACGGTTGTTGCTTGGTTGTTGTGTAATCTCAATTGGATTTTTTTTTTTCATTTTCTTATCCTTCTTGAAGAAGATGCTTTGGCACATCCTCAACGAAATCATTTCGTTCATTCACTGATGCCATTAATTTATGTTAAATGAATCTCAATAATGAATTCCCAAGAAGTTTGATTATTTGAGAATTTGAAACTTGTTTTTTTTTCTTTGATCGATCAAATGTACTGACTTGTGCAACAGTTCTTGCAATCTCTCGTGGTTTTTGGGATAAAAATTCTCGTCTTGACATTTATGCTTTTTTCCTCGATTCATTTTCGTCAATACATTAGGATTGATTTCGATTATTTCTTCGAAATCTCCTAAAAAATTGAAAATTTTATTTCCAAGTAAAATATTCTGATAGAAATCCAAAAACATAAACAAATTAAACTAGGCAGCTATGCAAGAATTGAAATAAAATTTAAAAATAAATTTTAAATTTATTCGCTCCCTTGTCTCTAGTTCGGCGATAATTTGGTTTTATTCCTTCGAAAAGCAAAAGCAATCTTGATAATGATTCAACATTCTAATTCCACTAACTCGTCCTGTCCTATCCTGTTTTAGTATCATCATCATCATGAGGGATTTATCGAATTCGCCTCAATTGATTTTATTTTGATTTCATTTTTATATTTTAAAATCCTCCTAAATTTGATTTTGGATTTTTTTTTCTGCCAATAACAGAACACTAAATTCCCTCCCCCCGCATCCAGCACGCCTGCGCTAGGTAGGGGCAAAAGGCGTTCGTCGTTAACATGTAGCGCAGCAAAAAAAAATCGTACATTTTCATCATCGTGTTTCTTTTTCCTTTCCTTTCTTCTACCTGTGCATGATGCGTGTTTGAAATGATTCTTTGAAACCTTTCGAAGAGAAATAGGAGATGATGATGAAGAAAACTTAAACAAAATGGATGGCAAAAAATGAAAGTAAAACAGACAAAAAAATCAAAGAAAGAGAGAGAGAAAGACACAAGGAGAGAGAGAGGCAGAGAGCCGAAAAAGATCAGGTCAGTCGACAGCCTGTCGATGATGGTGATGAACATCGGAACGATTCGACTTTCTTCTCCATTTTAAAACGAATCAAACAATGTTGAACATCATGTTCTTCATCACCTCCATCGGCTAAATCAATAGCCGATGATGAAAGCACTAGTTGGTTGATTGGTTTACCTGAGACCAACCATTTCCAACCAGAAATACCAAATGAGCTTAAACATCGTCACACTTTCATCTTCTATTGTCCTGGATGGTGATGGTTGGTTGCGGTTTTCTTCGCTGAAAATCATTCTCTCTCCCACTTTCTCTTTCTCTCAAAAAATCTTAAAACAAAGAAAATATACACTTTTTTTTCGATAATTCTTTTTCCCTATCCTATCCTACATCCGTGGTACTTGCAAGGTATAAATCGAAGTACTTTTAAAAAAATCAAATCTATCCCTTTCCCTCTCTTCAGTTTCCCACAAGATTGGTTATATAT